>JALGBA010000972.1:377500-472500 GCA_023970755.1 Azemiops feae
TGATTCTGTTCCTTGCCTTGTTCAGATGAGTGACTCTATGAAGTGGAGAAGTAAATGAATAAGACACCTTCCATCAGGTCTGATTAGAAGAATGGGTTGGGCAGGCCTTCTTATTTAATAAACTCTCCTCCTTGCTCCCAGGGGTCCTTGGTGCTCTCTGAGCTTGGCTGTTTTTCTTGTAGACGTTTCCTTACCCAAACTACATAACATCCTCAGTGCTAGTACTTGTGTAGCACTGAGGACGTTACTTAGTTGGGTCATGAAATGTCTGCAAGAAAGCAGAGCTCAGAGAGCATCAAGGACCCCAAAGTCCTTCTCCTCCTCCTCCTCCTCCTCCTCCTCCACTCTGCAAAACCCATCCATTTCCTCCTAACACTGATGATGTTACCTAGTTGGGTCATGAAGTGTCTGCAAGAGAAGGAAGGAAGGAAAGAAGGAAGGAAAGAAGGAAAGAAAGAAGGAAAGAAGGAAAGAAGGAAGGAAAGAAGAAAGAAAGAAAGAAAGAAAGAAAGAAAGAAAGAAAGAAAGAAAGAAAGAAAGAAAGAAAGAAAGAAAGAAAGAAAGAAAGAAAGAAAGAAAGAAAGAAAGAAGGAAGACAGATCACTGATGATGTTACCTAGTTGGGTCATGAAATGTCTGCAAGAGAAGGAAGGAAGGAAGGAAGGAAAGAAGGAAAGAAGGAAAGAAGGAAGGAAAGAAGAAAGAAAGAAAGAAAGAAAGAAAGAAAGAAAGAAAGAAAGAAAGAAAGAAAGAAAGAAAGAAAGAAAGAAAGAAAGAAAAAGAAAGAAAGAAAGAAAGAAAGAAAGAAAGAAGACAGATCACGGATGATGTTACCTAGTCAGGTAAAGAAATGTCTGCAAGAAAAACCCCCAAGCTCAGAGAGCAACAAGGACACCTCATTTCAACCCTGACCTACTAGTATTCTCCACTATCAGTTCTCCTGGTTTTCTTCAGTTGCCCACCTAACCAAGTGGGAGGCCGAGAAGAGCTCACCAGCAAGCAGCAGCAGCTACGTCTCCCCAAAGCGGCCTGTAATTCATTGCTCTGGGGCTGCCTCCTCAAGGCTGCTCTTCAGAGTACTGGATATTTAATTGAAACGTTCCTCTCCATCATTACCCTATAACAAACACATTGAGTTAATCTTCCATTGTCAACCCACACTCCATCATTAAGCGCCGCTAACTGCGGCAGCCTTAAACCCCAACTGTGAGGTATCTCGACAAAATAGCAGCTGTTCTGCTTTACGCCTTGGGCTGGGGGAGGGTCTCCCTCGTCTTCTGTCCTTTTGTTAGCTTTCCCCAGGTTTTGTGGCAGTTCGCAGCGGTTGTGATTTCTTCAGCCAGGGCTGATATTTAGGTTAGGGGGGGAAAAAAGCCAGGATGAGTGGCGCAGTCTTGATTTCTTGCGTCGCTTTCTTCCTTGGCGTCGTCTTCCTACCCTTTTCTCTCCCCCCCCCTTTTCCAACAGATGATCAAATGCCCTGGGGAAGAAGCTGAGAAGCCAATAAGCAATTTATTTATGGCAGGAACAGAAGGAGCTACCAACGAGAAGGAGACAAACACTGCTTTCAAGAGGAGAGGAGAAGAAGTGTGAGGTTGGAGATCAATATGCCTACTGCCAACCGGTCCCCTGGAGACTCTCCAGTTTTTTTTGGGGGGGGGCCCTTGAAAACACTCAACCCATGTAGCTTTTCAGCATAAAGATGGCACGTCGGCGAGAGCTGCAACCGGATAGCTTGTTTTGCAGACTTAGTTCCAGCCTTAATATCCTCCTTTTCTTTCTCCAAATCCCAGAGGAGAAGAATCCCGGTGCCAAACCCAAAACACCCCCCCCCCCCACCATCCTCTTCCGCGCCAAGAGAGGTCCATCCTTGCTCAGGCTTTTAACGTGCGCTAATTTATGTGCCTCTATTCTTCTCCCTGCTGATGCCAGCATTATCATTTTAACTGGGGCCAGAGTTCAGGGTTGAATTTACATTACATTAAACTTGGGTCGTTGGCTGCCTTGACGATGGCCGAGGACCGAGAGTCAGGCTTGCAAACTTTTCAAAGCAAACGGGCAACCTGTGAGGTGAAGGTCAGCTAGTCGAGAGGCCATTTAAAGAGAGTTTTATTGCAAAGGCTAATTGGGAGCTGCTGCACCGTCCCTTAGAAGGTCTGGAAGCACGCCAGCCTCTTCCGTCTTGGTCTCAAGAGTCTCCCTTAGGGGTATCTGTCTGGAATGCTACTCTTCGTTACCCTGTGCCTCAGGAGAAAGAGTGGGGGGCAAGAAACTGGCAGGAACCGGGCATGGAGAAGGCCAAATGGCACGTGCACAGGGTGGTTCTGGAGAGCACAGGGGTAATCATACCCCTGGAGGGTAGAGTGCAACATAGGTCTTGGCATGTGGAGGAGAATTTGGCGTTCTTCCTAGAAAGTTCTCCACCCAAGGCAAAGAAGACCTTCAAAGAATATTACAAGACCATTAGAAGAGAAAAATCTGTAGCTTAGGCTTGGACTGTGGAGACCTTGGTATAAGAAGGAGGAGGAGGGGGAGGAGGGGGAGGGGGAGGAAGAAAAAGGAGGAGGAGGAGGAGAAGGAGAAGGAGAAGAAGAAGAAGAAGAAGGAAGAAGAGGAAGAGAGGAGAGAGGAGGAGGAAGAAGAAGAAGAAGAAGGACGAAGAAAAGAAGAAGAAGAAGAAGAAGAAGAAGAAAAGAAGAAGAAGAAGAAGAAGAAGAAGAAGAAGAAGAGGAGGAAGAGGAGAAGGAGGAGGAGAAGGAGAAAGGAGAGGAGAAGGAGAATGAAGAAGGAGAAGGAGAATGAGAAGGAGAAGGAGGCGGAAGAAAGGAGAAGGAGAGGAGAATAGAAGGAGAAGGAGCAGGAGGAGAAAGGAGAAGTGACGAGGAGAAGGAAAGGAGAAGGAGAGGAAGGAGAAGGAGAAAAGAAAGGAGAGAAGAAGAAAAGAAGAAGAAGAAGAAGAAGAAGAAGAAGAAGAAGAAGAAGAAAAGAAGAAAAGAAGAAAAGAAGAAGAAGAAGAAGAAGAAGAAGAAGAAGAAGAAGAAGAAGAAGAAGAAGAAGAAGAAGAAGAAGAAGAAGAAGAAGAAGAAGAAGAAGAAGAAGAAGAAGAAGAAGAAGAAGAAGGGGTTGAATCCTTCCCTCCAGCTGTTGCTCTTGGAATAAGCCTCCTGCCTTTTAAATTAAACCCATTTGCCTTAATCTCTCATCCAGTCAAGGCTGACATCATAGCTTGTCATGAGCTAAGGCTTGTCCAACTCTGCTTTCTTGAATAAAATGTCACGGGCTGGATTTGCTTAGCAAGCTCACCCATAAATTGAAGCTCACACACCACGACGGCAAAGTTGACAGGTCGTGCGAAGCCAAAATGTGCCTTGCGGGCTGGGTTTTATCTCCTAGCCTCCAAGAGTTACCGAACTCTTCCAGAAAGAAGTCAGAAATGCAGCGGGTTTCCAGAAAAGGGTGGTGTCCGTTTGCAGGAAACTGGCTCACGTTTTAGGATTGTTTCATGATTTTAATCCGAAACAGCCTGCGAGGGAATTCTCCAGAAGATATTTCCCCAAAATCGGTTCGGGGAAAGGGGCCAGATGGAGGACGCTGATCAGCCAACCATCTTGGTTTTGTCAGGAGGAAAAGTTCACCTGGAAGTTAATTTAAATCTGTGGGAGGGGGGGGGAGAGAAACAGCTGAGATTCGAGGGTGTTGACATTTCCAACACACACAAAAGGGAACTGCTAAAGCAGAATCTGCATGTGTTAGATGGGTGATAGCAGGCAGACCAGACAGGAAACATGACCAGATAAGCAAATTCAATTTTATTATAAACTTACATTAAGAGAAGCTTGCGGGTTTGAAAGCACAATTCTTCCCCCATCTCCTTTACGGCTCAAGAAACTAAGGGGGGGGGGTCTCTCCTGAGCCTCTGGCTATGCCCACTGTATAGTTGTGGGTCCATTCCGTCACCACAATCAGGGCTTCTGCACCTTTTATTATTTCTTCTCGTTTCTCCACCGTTGGTCCTTCATGCCTTCCAGTTGATGCCTCGTTGGCAGGTTGGAAGAGCACAAGAGTGAAAGGAAGCGAACACTTTTATCCACGATCAAAACATAAATGGTTTAATTTATCAGGCTTTGCAAGGGGAAGGGGAGTTATTCACAACTTGCCTCCAGAAGTTGTGGATGTTCCAACACTGGAAGTTTTTAAGAAGAGATTGGACAAACATTTGTCTGAAATGGTATAGGGCTTCCTGCCTGAGCCGGGGGTTGGACTAGAAGACCTCCAAGGTCCCTTCCAACTCTGTTATTCTAATTCTGTTATTCATTACTACGAAAGGAAGCTGGGCTTTGAGGTATTCATTGCTCCTGTTCCTGGTGTTCTTGTTCTCCTTAGCTAAGATGTGCCCACCTCTCTCCCAGCCCACAGCCTCTGCAGATCAGGGTTACCTCAAAATAAAAAAGATGGTGAAATTCTAGAAAGGGTGCAGAGAAGGGCAACAAAGACGACTAGGGGACTGGAGGACAAAACATACAATGAATGCTTGCAGGAACTGGATATGCCTAGTCTAACGAAGCTGCCTTCTAGTACTTGAGGGGCTGTCACAGAGAAGAGGGGGGCCGACCTATTCTCCAAAGCACCAGAAGGCAGGACAAGAAGCAACGGATGGAAACTCAACAAGGAGAGAAGCAACCTGGAAATTAAGGAGGAATTTCCTGACAGGGAGAACAATTGACCAGTGGAACTGCTTGCCTCCAGAAGTTGTGGGTGCTCCATCACTGGAGGTTTTTAAGAAGAGACTGGACAGCCAATTGTCTGAAATGGTGTAGGGTATGGGGTCTCCTGCTTGAGACACTACAGGACTTTCAAGGTCTCTTCCAATTCTGTTGTTCTGTATTCTATTCTGTCTTCTTATTCTGAGCTAGACCAGTTTGCAGAAGAGTTTCACAGAAGGAGGTCGTCCTACAAGGGTCAAATATTTCTTTTTCTTTTCTTGTACGGAGAAAGCCATGTCAGCTGTACTTGGTCCATTAGTCTTCAAATTGAGCAGAAATGATGGTGTGGGGTTGGGTTTTTTTTTTCTTCCCCTTTTCCAAAACATTTGCCAAAAAGTGACTCATTTTTAACATCTCTCTCTCTTTCTCTCCTTTCTTCCTGCCTACTTCTCCTCCTCCTCCTCCTCCCTCTGGGTAAATCCTCCCTTCTGGACCACTTCAGAGTTTTGTTTTTTTCCCATGGAACACTGCAGTTCTGTTCTAGTCTTTGGAAAAAGCAAAGTTTTGTCTCTTCTTCTGTCCACCCTAATTGTCTTGACAGAATAATTCGCATTTAGACGCGTTTTCTCATTTCTACGTCCTCGCAGCCCTCTCCCTTCCCCCCCCCTGTGAGTTAGTCTTGTTTTAGGAACTTTGCAGCATGGATACTGATGATGTCTGACTAACCATCCCCTAATTGTTCTTTTCTTGCTCCTTCTCCTCACCCAACCTCCAGAGAAGACAGACTCTTTTCCTCCTGGGGTAACCCAACTGTGGCAAAATCTCCCTATGGACTAGGAAGAAAGGCCTCTCTTTGAAGCAAGAGGAATTGGGTTTAAAAAAAAAAAAAAGCTGGGACGATGGCTAATTAAAGAGATTCGCCTGTTACAGAGGAGCTGAGATAGCCTCCTCAAAAGCAGAACATGTGGTTGAAGAAAGAGGGGCCAAGCCATTATTGAAAAGGGTCACTGACAAAACACATCACAGGAGAAGCATCCGTGAATCTGTGATGACAGAAAATATGATGGTCTGGTGGCACCATTTCCAACTATCCATCTAAGGGACTGCCACAAAGAAGAGGGGGTCAAGCTATTCTCCAAAGCCCCTGAAGACAGGACAAGAAGCAACGGGTGGAAACCAATCAAGGAGAGAAGCAACCTGGAATTAAGGAGAAACTTCCTGACAGTGAGAATGATTAACCAGTGGAACGACTTGCCTCCAGAAGTTGTGGGTGCTCCACCACTGGAGGTTTTTAAGAAGAGATTGGACAACCATTGGTCTGAAATGATACAGGGTTTCCTGCTTGAGCAGGGGGTCGGACTAGAGGACCTCCAAAGTCCCTTCCAACTCTGTTATACAGTTAGCTAGCAAATTAGATTGACATTCCAGCTGACTTCATCCCAGGCATCCAGATTTGATGAAAAGGCATAAGGTTTCGGGAGCTACCGATCCTTTCCTCCGATGCAGGGAGTGGCTAAATTTGAACCACATTCGTCTGGGCACCCCCATGCCTCGCAGGGAGGGAGTTGACACTCACCAATGCTGATGCTGTTTAATCAGATATGTTGGTTGCAGAAGAAGCTACCCGGCACCTCCTGATTTTTCAATGCAAGACACACACTTGTTCCCAGATGTTCCAGGCAGCATTTGAGAGGGTGTAAGATAATCCCAAGCTTAAGACTGGAAGAGAGAGAGAGAAAGAAAGAGCGTGCGTGCAAGAGAGAGAGAGAGAGGGATAGGGACAGAGAGGGAGGGAGGGAGGGAGGGAGGGAGGGAGGGAGAGAGAGAGAGAGAGAGAGAGAGAGAGAGAATTGCATTTGGCAGGAACCTCATTCACTTGGTTGGTTCCAGAAAGTGAGCTTTGCCCCATGTTACGATTTTTCTTGCCACATTCGCTAAGCGAATCGTTGCAGTTCGTAGTCACACAGCTGTGAAGTGAATCTGGCTTCCCCGTTGACTTTGCTTGTCATAAAGTCGCAAAAGGGGATGATCACACGACCCCCGGGACACTGCGACCGTCATAAAGGTGAGTCAGTTGCCAAGTACCCGAATGTTGGCCGCGTGACCGTGGGGAGGCTGCAACGGTTGTGAAGTGCAAAAAAACGGTCATCGGTCCCTTTTTTTCAGTGCCCGTTGTAACTTCGAACGGCCACTGAATGAACTGTTGTAAATCGAGGAGCACCTGTAATGGAAATTGCAGTCAGAAGGTTGGGACTATCTGTAACCAGTCAGACAAAATGGGAGGTTTTTTTTACTCCGTTGAAGAGCATCTTAGCACGTTTGGATCAGAAACTGCCTCTCTTTGCTTGACATGGGAACAAATTAAAAGGACTCTTTTCCAATCTTGTAGACATTAGTTATCACTGGGGGGGGGGGGGAAAGCCACTGCATTGAGGGTGGGGAAAAAAATCTGAAATATTCTCCTTTCTGATAGATTGTCATCCACGGTTCTTGTCCCAGTAATTTCCTATCATAAAAACGGCTTCGGTATTTCCATTCCAAGCCCTGTTTAATTCAACTGTAAAAAATGTACAGCGAGACGAGGTTTGTCATAAAAATTCCGCTCCTGGAAATCATTTCTAGAACAAGGAGGAGGAGGAGGAGGAGGAGGAGGTGGAGGAGGAGAGAGACTTGCAAACAATGCTGGCAGCCTTTCAAATCGACTGAAAACTCTCAAACGTCTGGTCTGCAATCACGGCGGGAGGGAAGGAGGGCTGTGGGAATGGCCCGAATGAAGAACAGCCCCGTCCAGTAACCTCTTCGGCAGAGATTGGCAGATCTTGGACATGCCAGACATTTTGTAGTTTGCTCTGTCTTCCCATCCCTCTCTTCCAACCGTCCGACAGGAATTGCATTGCAATCAGGGGTGTCCAACCTTGGCAACCTGAAGACCTGTGGACTTCAACTCCCAGAATTCCCCAGCCATTGAGAGAGTTGAAGTCCACAGGTCTTCCAGCTGCCAAGGTTGGAGATGCCTTCTCTAAATAAATACATGGATGGACAGTGTTGATTCTAAAATCCCATGTGGCTTTGGGAGATAGGAGGCACAGCTGCAGCCTTAGACGATCAAGGTCAGGCAAAAGGTTTCTCAGCCTCCAGAGGGAAAAGGGGTGGTGGTGGAAAGCATTTCAGACCCTCCCTAATTTCTCAGAGCGTAACAAGAAACGAGGGGAGAAATTCAGATTTGCAAGATTCTGTTACACAAGGAGATTGGTTAAACTAGTTAAATGAAACCGTAGAATCGTCTATGTGGGAAACCTAAGATTATATTAGCAGTCAGAGTCTGTGCATCTTGTTTAGACTAGCTCAAAGGGCTAACAATTAGATTTATCTCCACTGTTTGTACAGGATTCATCAGTCTTTCCTTCTACTTTTCTCCATAAGTGACTGACCCCCATCACCCAGGGGAGCTTCACTAATGGAGGGTGGGCTATCACCTTGGACCCCACCAGCACCATCCAACTCTTTAATCACTACATCATACCATCTTCTCAACTTTAAGAGGGGTGGACTTCAGCTGTCTTCTCCAGGAATTTCCCTAGACGATTCCTAGGTTTTGTTTAACTTGTGACACACACACACACACACACACACACCCAGCACCAACCTCTTTGTGTATTTATTTATTCCTCCGAAAATCAGCTTGCAAAACCCCTGCATGTAAATGAGATTAAGTCCTTTAGGCCATGTAGAAATAAGCAATAGCAGAATAAGAAAATGTTAATAATGGAGAACAACAATCTATTTAAAAGTCAAGAGTTAATACCCACAACGCATGGTCAAAAACTATACAACAGGAAGAATCTGCTTCAACGTGTCTCCACCCCTTGTAGATATTTCAACGGGCCAAATGTGGCCTCATCGTTTAGCAAAGATGAACATCTGAGCAGAGTTTTGCAACAAATATGCCATCTTAGCCAAGAATCCATCTCGGTCTTCTGCCTTGCAAAAAATACCATCTGATTTATTTGACGAGGCTATCTTAGGTAGGCAAAATATTGGAGAAGGTTGAAGGCTGAGAAGGCTGGAGGCCAAATATGTAGCAATCTAACCTTGAGCTTCATCTTAACAATTGTTTTGAGGCCTGATTTAGAAGGACAGGGGAAGGCTAAGAGTTGGAATAGCCTTGGTGACACCGTTGCACCCTGCCAGAATATTTTTGGCAAAGATACTAGGGCGGGATGGGAGTAACGCAGAAATCTGCTCTTAAAGGCTTAGGCCTATTAAGTAATCGGGGTGTGTATAAACGGACATTCTTGTGTATGTAATTAAAACGAGGGAGGAGATATCAGAGTTAATTTCAGAGGGTTGAATTTGGGGATGCATTTTAGAACAAATGGAGACTGGGCGTTGAAGAATATCCCACAAAAGGTCCCAGTGAATCCAATTAACTGCAAATGTTCAGTCAGCTTGGGGGCCTCTCAGACTTGGGGTGGCGTTTTAGGACCACACTGCAAAGATAGGGGTGGGGAGAGGGACTTTGTTGGGTATTTCAAGATGAGAAATGGGTACCTTAAGCTTTTTTTCTTTTTTTGGGGGGGTACCTTAGGTTTTTGGGTACCTTAAGCTTTTGTAGGATTTAGAGTAACCATCTAGCCCCTCTTTCTCCAAGAGGGGGGAGGAGGAGGAGGAGGAGGAGGAGAAGGAGAAGGAAGAAGGAGAAGGAGAAGGAGAAGGAGAAGGAGAAGGAGGAGGAGGAGGAGGAGGAGGAGGAGGAGGAGGAGGAAGGATAAGGAGAATAACAAACATACAAACAACAACAACACAACAACAACAACAACAACAACAACAACAACAACAACAACAATAATAATAATAATAATAATAATAATAATAATAATAATAATAATAATAATAATAATAATAATAATAATAATAATAATAATATTGGGCCCCATTTGGCGGACCATAACACCCTGGCTTATTCTTTTAAAAATCATGTTAGTTGCTAGCCATACCTGACCTTATGAAAGGTTGTAAATGCTCAATTTATCATTAGGCTATATATTTAACTATACAGTGTATCTCCATATCGACAGTGATACCTCCTCTCCTTCTATAATCTCCTTTGCCACAGCAAAATGTGGATTATTTCCCATTGAATACATGTCACACTGTGCTTTAAGTTCGTCTGAAATGCAAATTATTTTTTTGCTTCTTCTTTGCTTGGTCTCTAACATATTCACTTTGGTAAAACTGTTGTAAAATATGGAACCGTAATGGGGAATGGAGAGCATTATAAATGCTGCAGGTGCATTTCCAGGAAGAAAAAAAAAAAGTAACGATTTATTATTATTTTTAATTCGGTGGGGATGGTGGGGGTCTGAAGACAGCCTGGAAGCATCTGGGTAGCAATTTTACCAAAATTGCCTACAACAAAAACCACCAGCACTCGTTTCGCTGTATTGGGGGAATCAACCCTCATCAACATCCGATTAAAAACCCATTTTCAATCTGTGACGAATGAAACCTTTAACCGATCAAATCTGTGCAATGATTCTTTTACAAGCCGCCCCATTTAGCCCGCCGGGGTTCGACGTGTAAATGTAATACGACAAAATTTCCGTTCATCAATGGCGTTACACTGGAGCTGTGATCATTTTGGCTGTGTGGAGTTGTAGCTGTTCTCTTGGGTGGGGGTGGGGGAGGTAAAAGAGAGCTAGCCCCTTGGAGCTTTTCAATGAAAGAAGTAATTTTCCTGCCATCCTTTCCAGATTTATGAAAATATTTCATAAACGCAGAGTTGAAAAGACCTTTAAAAGGTCACTTTGTCCTTTAGATGACCTACAGGATGTGCTCTTTGGAAAGAGTGATATGCCACTGCCTTTTATGCTGCATGGTAATCAGAATGTCAGCTCACACCGCCAGCCTCCTTCCTCTCCTCTCTTCCTCTGCTCTCTTCCAATTTTCCTTTCATCTAAAATCCAAGCGAGTCAAATCTGTCCTTCAAACACACCCTAGTTGAGATGACTCCAGCTCTTCAGATGTTCCTCAACATTTAGGGCTGGCTTAGGGGAGAGCTACGGTCAAGAGTTGACCACCAGATCTCCAGCTGCATCAGAAGTGAGTTGTTTTTCTCCAGGAACTCACCTTGGGTGGGTTATAAAAGGCTATAAATAAATTCAGGAATGTGTACTGGATGGTGTTGCAAGGAACCACATCAGAAGACAGTATTCTGATCCACAACCAATGCCATCTCCTTCGGCGGCTCTGCTGAAGACCAGGTTGGAGGGATTGGCAGGCATTGCTATAAATCAGGGTTGGCCAACCGTGGCAACTTGAAGACCTGTGGACTTCAGTTCCCAGAATTCCCCAGCCAGCATAGCTGACTGGAGAATTCTGGGAATTGAAGTCCACAGGTCTTCAAGTTGCCAAGGCTGGAAACGCCTAAATAAATACGTGAATGGAGACTGTTGAGTTTAAAATCCCATGTGACAAAGCAAAGATTCTTTTACGGTTATTTCCGCAAAGGTTAGCATCTCAGAAGCTTACTGATCTAACATCTGTAGGGACTTGATGGTCCAAATGTGAGAAACATCTACGAGACTATTCTACATGAAATGGCTCAGTGTGAAAGTTGAAGAAAACATTATCCTGTGCGAATCGTAACAAAAATTAAGCAAATGAATTTAACAGAAAGAAGGACATTTGCATAACTCCAAGTCCGGTGCCAGGGAAACATTCAAATGAAAAGCAAGATCTTTTCAAATAGAATGATTTATTTCAGTAGTCATTTTTCCCCCCCCACTTGGCCTGATGTATTTTTGAGTAGCTGGTAAAAACCTTCTCTGGAGGACAGCTTGGAAGGTCCAGCTAAAAAAAAAAATGGCATTAATGCATTGTTGTCTGGAAGGAAATGAGAACTGTGGCATTAGCTTTGAAAAAAAAAAAAAGAACACATAGTATAATCGGCAAAAATGTCTGCAGTTAACAGGAATCCCAAGTCTTTATGTTCACTATCAAGTGAAATTTAACATTTATCTCCCTTCCCTCTCCTCTCCCCTCCAATCAAAACTTCACTCAGTGAAAAAAAGATCAGGAATTGAAACAGGAACGTAGAAAATAAATATATTTCTTTTCACAAACCCGTTGAGTAGAATCTGTTTACCTTCCCAAGGAGAATGCATTGAGAGTTTTCCTTCTGAATATTTAATTCCATTCCTAATCATACTCATGTTCTTATCTAAGGAATGTGTCCTCCAGAAAATACACTTGCATCTAAATATAAGTGGTTTTTTTTTTTTTTTAAATGGTAACAGTGACTTGGTCAAGGCAACTCAAGCAAATAGAATATGCAAACATTAAAGAAACTATTTGGTTAGATAACTTTTGCAGAAGTCCACTAATCATGTCGATGGGGGGCAGGTGGAAGGGCAATTTTACGTAGGCCCAGTTGATAAATATTTCTTTCTCATACGCCAGTTGTATTTTACTTTTTTCTCCCACAGATGAGCTCTGAAGAATATAGTTCTGCTAGTTGTCCAAAGAAATCTTTGGGGTATGCAGCCTGAATTTTCAAACGAAAAAAAAAAAAAACAAGTTTCTGGCTTAATATTATTATTTATTATTAAGATAGCAAGACGTTTGCACAGTAGATTTTTCTTTTTCTTTTAAGGAGCCCATTTGAAGCTCAGGGGCAATTGCTGGAGAAAGGGCTGGATAAGCCATTATTATACAGCGAGAAGCTGCTTTGAAAGCTTTTGGGGAAGAATTTAAATGTATTCGGAGTCCAATTTGGAACTCAAATCAGATTTGGATGTTTTCCCATTACCTCAGCAGGAATCTATATGAGTCACTTCGCTATCTTTTCAGCAAGCTCCCTTAATCTCTCGCCTTCCCATAAACCCCACGCCAGATTATTCCGTAATATATTATAACAATCCAATACCCTAACAATATGATTTTATTACAGTAGGAAAACCGTATGTTTACAATTTGGGGGAAAATGGCTGCATTTTTCATCTGCCTCCCCCCCCCCAACATCTTGCATTACACTTTACAGCTTAGTTTAAGGGACAAAACCAGGCGTGAACTATCCTTGACGGGACGCACAAAGTTTTAAGGGGAACTGTAATGGGACGCACAAAGTTTTAAGGGGAACTGTAATGGGACGCACAAAGTTTTAAGGGGAACTGTAATGGTCTATCCAAAGTGGATGTGGAGAGAGACGAAGGAAGAGCAGGACCCGAGGGAAGTGAAGTATATTTGGTAGCGATTAATGAGGACGATTGCGTTATGAAGGGCAGCTATTCGGTACAGGCCTGGCGGTCAGTTTGATTGCCTGTAGTTCTGCCAGGCTGTCGGTTGTTGCCAGTTGAAAAGGCAAAGAACCAGAACCGCTGTGTAAAAAAACCAAGTCTTACCCAAGTAGAAATCTGATCGCCCAAAAAGGTGGTTGAACGTAGATGATACGACTAGAAATGAGGAGTCTTTGGTGCTCTCTGAGCCTGGTGGTTTTCTTGCAGATGTTTCATTACCCAAACTAGGTAACATCATCAGTCACTAGCACGGATGATGTTATTTTGTTGGACCGTGAAAGATCTGCAAGAAAACCACCAAGCTCAGAGAGCACCAAGGACCTCCTCCTCCTCCTCCTCCTCCTCCTTTTTCCTCCTCTTCCACTACACAAACCCTACTTCCTTCCAGAACTGATGATGTTACCTAGTTGGGTCATGAAACATCTGCAAGAAAACAACCCAGCTCAAAGAGCGTCAAGGACCCCACAGTTCTCCTCCTCCTCCTCCTCCTCCCCTCCCTTCTAGCACTGGTGATGTTATCCAGTTGGGTCATGAAATGTCTGCAAGAAAACAACCCAGCTCAGAGAGCAACAAGGACTCCACCGTCCTCCTCTAACTCCTCCTCTTCCACTACACAAACCCTACTTCCTTCCAGAACTGATGATGTTATCCAGTTGGGTCATGAAATGTCTGCAAGAAAACAACCCAGCTCAGAGAGCAACAAGGACTCCACCGTCCTCCTCTAACTCCTCCTCTTCCACTACACAAACCCTACTTCCTTCCAGAACTGATGATGTTACCTAGTTGGGTCATGAAACATCTGCAAGAAAACAACCCAGCTCAAAGAGCGTCAAGGACCCCACAGTTCTCCTCCTCCTCCTCCTCCCCTCCCTTCTAGCACTGATGATGTTACCTAGTTGGGTCATGAAATGTCTGCAAGAAAACAACCCAGCTCAGAGAGCACCAAGGACCCCACAGTTCTCCTCCTCCTCCTCCTCCCCTCCCTTCTAACACTGATGATATTACTTAGTTGGGTCATGAAACGTCTGCAAGAAAGCAACCAACCTCAGAGAGCGCCAAGGACCCTACAGTTCTCCTCCTCCTCCTCCCCTCCCTTCTAGCACTGATGCTGTTACCTAGTTGGGTTATGAAATGTCTGCAAGAAAACCACCAAGCTCAGAGAGCACCAAGGATCTCTCATCTCAACCCTGAGCTACAAATATTCTCTTTTATTGATACCACTAGGAACGGTCACTTTGTTCTCTCCTGCATTTCCCCAATGGTAATTTCTCTCCTGATGGCCTTGGGGCATTTTGTTGCCTGAAAGATCTTCTGAGAAAAAGCAAGTCAGACTGTAGATGAACATATGACCTAAACAGATATTTCTTATTCAAATCAAGGCAGTTCTGCCGTCAAATCCAGCGGGCCAGAAAACATTCAATTGACGTGAATTACTTACGATGTGGCCTGCTGTGACTTCACGGTGGACAATTCGGATTCATTTATCTTTAACTACAACAAAAAAATATAATAGTAAAGCAAAAAAAAAAACCACGTTGGCTTGGGCAGCCCTTTGCCTCTTCGTTAGGAAGATAGGGCTGCGTGGGTTTTAAATGTGTAAGTCAAAGAAGAAGAAGAAATCTTAAGTTTTCCTTTCCAGCAGCCCCAGTGAGTTTCAATGGCTTCTCCAGAAATCAATGCTGGAAGAGGAGAAAGTGACAGTAATTGAAAGAAAAATATTTGCCATTTTAGCCTCCAACAGTCAGAAAACATCAGCGTTGCCTTTCGCCGAGAGCTTCAGAGGGTTTTGAAGATTGTTTTTGCTTGAGCTGTACAAAAACCCAAAAGTCCACTTTATTAGCACATGTGGCTGCTGCTTTTCTCCTTGTGTGTCTTTCCCCCCCTCTTTCGCCACCATGGTGGGGGGCTTAGCTGCAAGTATTGGCTCTTATAAATCCAGGGGGGGGAAAGGACCCAGAGGATATTCTTTTTTTTAGAAGAAGTTTTAACCACGGGTTTACAGAAACTCTTTTAAGACAGATCCAACCTCGACCGTCCAACGTGCTAGATTCTACTTCTTAAGCCCGGTTTCTCAACCTTGACAACTTTTAAGATGGATGGACTTCAACTCCCAGAATTCCCCAGCCAGCGATGCTTCTGGGAGTTGAAGTCCACAGGCCTTCAAGTGGCCAAGGCTGGAGATGCCTGCTCTAAACAAATAGGCGAATGGACAGTGTTGATTCTGAAATCCCGTGTGACTTTGGGAGATAGGAGGAAGAGCTGCAGCGTAGATGATCAACGTCGTGTAAAAGGTATCTCAGCTCCGAGGGAAAAGGGAGGTGGGTGGGAAGCATTTCAGAAGGGACTTTCCCAGAGAGGAAAAGGAGAGTGTGTGTGTGGGGGGATTTCAGACTTCCAAGATTCTGTTAATCTAAACTTACAATAAAGGGAACGTTACTACGCCCAGTTTGTGCTTCTTATTTGGACTAGCTCAAAAGGATAACGATTAATCTCCCATGTTTTGTACAGGACCTCTCCTTCCTTCCTTCTACTTTTCCCCAAGGCAACTGACCCCCATCACCCAGGGGAGCTTCACTAATGGAGGGTGGACTATAACCTTGGACCCCACCAGCACCATCCAAGGTTTTAATCACTACATCATACCATCTTCTCAACTTTAAGAGGGGTGGACTTCCAACTTTTTTCTCAAGGAATTTTCCTAGACGATTCTAAGGTTTTGTTTAACTTGTGACACACACACACCCACACACACACACACCAGCACCAACCTGCTTGTGTGTTTATTCCTCCCTCAGAAAAGTGATGCTGGCTGGGGAATTGAAGTCCACCCATCTTAAAAAGTTGCCAAGGTTGAGAAACACTGCGTTAGAACAATATAGTCACCCAGCAATCTTTAGGACAGAGCTGATAGATCTGGACTCAGAAAATCTGTGTTTGCTTTTATTTGTCACCTGCAGCTGATTGCGTCTGACACATCTCTGCTCGGTTCTTTAATTGGAAATTGGAGCTAATTTTGTCTGTTTTTGCCTTATTGCCTGCCAGACGGCTGGGTGTACCTGCTTCTGTGGGAGAGAGAAGGAAATTAGGGGAAGACCTGGCCTTTTCCTGAAGCTATGGACCTTATGTTGAGTCCCATGTGTTCACGCTGAGGCTTATTAATTCTCCTCCATCACGTAAAGTGGCGGTAGCCCCTTTGAAGGGAGGAGGTGTAAACAGCTTGTCCTTCCTCAAAAGGTTGAAGGAAATCTGCCTCTCCCTGGGACATCATGCGGGGGGGGGGGGGGAGAGTGCAAACAATGAGGAGCATTTGTTGAATTCAAAGCACAGAAGAGTTTATTATTGCTATCGCTATACAAAAATAAAAAAATCTAATCAACTAATGGTCAAAGCTAAACTGCCACTAGATAAGAGTCAATGGAATTCATGGAGGGCTGGATGTGGCAGTGCCATGATTCCAAACTGATGACACATTTAACTCCGCCTTCCAGCTCAGCCTACTCATTTCCTACATTCTTTATAGTAAAGTTACATTAACAAAATCCTGCAAATCTGAAAGTTCTTCTCTCTCCACTGCCCTTTACAGGGCAGGAAACTAGGGAGGATCTTTTCTGATAGGTTTGAATAGAATAGAATAACAGAGTTGGAAGGGACCTTGTAGGTCATCTAGTCCAACCCCCCACCCAAACAGGAGACCTTACACCATTTCTGACAGATGGCAGTCCAGTCTTTTCTTGAACGCTTCCAGTGATGAAGCTCCCACAACTTCTGAAGGCAAACTGTTCCATTGGTTGATTGTTCTCACCGTCAGAAAATTTCCCCTTATTTCTAGGTTGAATCTCTCCTTGATCAGTTTCCATCCGTTATTCCTATGTCTGGCCTTCAGGTGCTTTGGAGAATAGGTTGACCCCCTCCTCTCTGTGGCAGCCCCTCAAATAGTGGAAGACTGCTATCATGTCTCCCCTGGTCCTTCTCTTCACTAGACTAGCCATGCCCAGTTCCTGCAACCGTTCTTCATATGTTTTAGCCTCCGCATCTCCATTCTTTCTGAGAGCTCAGCTCTTCCCCCCACCATCTCCCAAGGCCATTCACACACGCACAAAGGCTGGCCCTTCGATCCGTCACTGTCCAAAGCAGCAGAACCTACATTCAGCGCACTACATTAAGTAATCTGCAAACATCACTTCTGCCTCACCTTCAGATGGGAAGTGCTATAAAACTGCAAGGAATTGTCTGCGTGAGCCTCAGTAGCAGCTGCCGATGCTCAGGCCATCTGCCATCCTTGGATGTTTGCATGGAAGATTGAGGTTGACAGTTATTTTCATCTCTGGTGATTAAGAGGTGAAGCCTTGAGTCAGTTTTGGAGGAGAGCCAGGAATTTCCTTCCCTTCTTCATGAACAATTTTTGGCAGTGCAGCTGAATGCATTAAGGTGGTTGGGGTGGGGTTTACCGGGTTGCCGGTTGTTTCAGAGAAGGACATGGCCTGGCACGGCAGAAGGTCCTGCTTACAGCCCTAGCAAGATGGATTCTGGTCCATTTGTTTTAACAATGACAAATGAGGATTTTAAAGAACAAATTGATACAACATGTTCCAGAGTAATCCTTATATATTCTAGGGCAGGGGTAGGCAACCTTGGCTCTTTTATGACTCGTGGACTTCAACTCCCAGAATTCCTCAGCCAGCATGGCTCAGCTTGGAAACCTCTCCCTTTCCCCTCAGCATGGCTGGCTCAGGAATTCTGGGAGTCCACGAGTCATAAAAGAGCCAAGGTTGCCTACCTCTGGCCTAGGCCTAGGCCGCTTTATGACTCGTGGACTTCAACTCCCAGAATTCCTGAGCCAGCATGGCTCAGCTTGGAAACCTCTCCCTTTCCCCTCAGCACGGCTGGCTCAGGAATTCTGGGAGATGAAGTCCATGAGTCATAAAAGAGCCAAAGTTGCCTACCTCTGGCCTTAGGCCTAGGCCGCTTTATGACTCGTGGACTTCAACTCCCAGAATTCCTGAGCCAGCACGGCTCAGCTTGGAAACCTCTCCCTTTCCCCTCAGCACGGCTGGCTCAGGAATTCTGGGAGTTGAAGTCCACAGTCTTAAAGTTGCTGAGGTGGGGAAACAATGGACTAGGCCAGGGGTAGACAACCTTGGCTCTTTTATGACTCATGGACTTCAACTCCCAGAATTCCTGAGCCAGCATGGGGGAACTATGGCCCCTTCATGACTCGTGGACTTCAACTCCCAGAATTTTTGAGCCAGCATGGCTCAGCTTGGAAACCTCTCCCTTTCCCCTCAGCATGGCTGGCTCAGGAATTCTGGGAGTTGAAGTCCACGAGTCATAAAAGAGCCAAGGTTGCCTACCCCTGTTCTAGGGGCTGGAGAGAATGTAGCAATGGTTGAGCTTCAGGTTGAGTTAGGCCAAGAAAAGGCTGGTATTGGTCCAGCTTAAGTCCTTAAGATCTAGTTTGGTGTAGTGTTACGGACCCAGGTTAGGTATTGGGAGACTGTGAGTTCTAGTGCTGCCTTAAGGCATGAAGCTAGTTTGGTGACTAGTCCTGCTCACTCAGGCCTAAAAGAACGGTCCACCACTCCTGAATTCTTGCCAACAAAACTGCAGGGACCGGTCCATGTAGATCACCAGGAGCCAAGTACGATTCAAAGACAGTGTCAAGAGTCAATCTGATCTAATGGGGAAAGGTTCTGGATCAGGAAGAGGGAGACCTGAGTTCTAGTCCTGCCTTAGGCACAAAACCTTCCAAATGACCGTGGGCCAATTTTTCTGGTTCAGCTCTGGAAGAAGAAAACAAGGACCAACCCGTTCTAAAATCTTACCAAGAAAGCTGTAGGTACTTATCCAGGCAGTCACTGGAAGTCCAGACTGACTCAAAGGCACAAACACACACACAGACACACACACACAAAACAACCCTCCCTAGCCTTAGGGCACCCAAATAGACCAATCCAAAATCCGTCTTGTTAAAGCGCACAGCCGTCTGATGCAACAACAGACCCAGTCACAGCCCCTTCGACAAATAGAAATGTCTTTTGGATTCCTGAGTCTCCTGGGCCCAAAGATATCTGGAGGCTGTGAGAACCGTTATCTGGGAGGCAGGCGAAGAGAAAGGAAACCACGACGGAGAGAAAGTAGACTCAAATTCTCCAACAACTCCCCCCTGCCAGCCTTTCGGAATATTATTACTTATGTTCTGTGTTGACAGCCGGGTTTTCTGCAAGTTCCAGCAGAGAAATGGTCTATTTATCCTTGTAAGTCATCTAAGTGCTGCGGGTGTAATATATTAGAAATGCATCATGTGATGAGAGAGAGAGACAGAGAGAAAGAGAGAGAGAGAGAGAGAGAGAGAGAGAGAGAGAGAGAGAGAAAGAGAGAGAAAGAGAAAGAGAAAGAGAAAGCAAGAGAAAGAGAGAGAGACAGACAGAGAGAAAGAAAGAGAGAGAGAGAGAAAGAGAGAGAGAGAGAGAGAGAAAGAGAAAGAGAGAGAAAGAAAGAGAGAGAGAGAGAGACAGAGAGAGATATGCCAAGGCGTACATTGATCTCAGAAGACAAAATCGCACGGTTTAATACGAGAAGCATTTGCCTTACCTTCTTTGAGAACTGTACAAACATTAACTAATTAATTCTCATGAATTATGGATGGGGGGGGAGAGAGAGAAACAAAAATAGCAACTCTTGACATCTCATCACATCTCAGTGATTTGGATCCGATTATTCAGCTCTGGATGACGAGTGACGGGCAAACATCAAGCCAGCGAAAAGAACCTGCATGGAACCAGGACCATGGATGGACTTGGACCATGGATGGGATCCAGGGACACCACTAGTGGAGAAAGGAGAGAAGTTTTCTACAAGATGTTGAGTTCACTCTTAAATAGAGCAGACCTTCAGGAACTTCTTGTCAGGCCAAAGATCACCTGGTGTTACCTCTGAATAGTTCTTTTACCTATAGACAGAATTTTGCCAGACTAAACTAAAGATCTGCAATTATAGATATAATTTGGGAATTGCTAGAAGGTCCTTGTTGTCTTCCTGCACACCAGACTTTCCAAGCTCTGCTGTCTCTATTCCTGGCAGATGTTTCAGTACCCAACTAAGATCATCTGATGATGTTATATAAGCAGGGAGCAAATCCCACACTCACTAGCACTGATGATGTTACCCTGTTGGGTAATGAAATGTCTGCAAGAAAACAACCAAGCTCAGAGAGCACCAAGGACCCCACAGCTCAACCCTCAGCTATAATATTCTCTTCTACTGTATCACACTTACTATTAAGTCTCCAAAGTCAAGACAGACTCAAAGGCCCAAAGAGGTAACTTAATCCAGGTATTGCTAATAATCCCAATCTACCTTTCATTCATTCCACAAAACATACATATGGGCAATTTGCATCCTTCTTCCCTTATGTTAGCCTGCATATAGGTACTTTGAAACACAAGTATGATACCTCCACTGACGGTACCTCTATCCATCATCCCTCCCCAGGTATACCTGGCTGCTATACAGCATGGATTCTCACCATTTGCTGGAGGCCAGTCTAGATGATTGTCTCCAAAGTTGGTCCTCTAAGTTCTCAATATCATGAAGGAGTTGCTGAAGAGGAAGGCTGAGCACCCCCCACCTGGGCAATCCAACTGGCCCTGAAGACAGCTGGAGAACTCAGCCATTCTAAACGGGACACTGTAGATGCACAGATAATAATCTCGATGCAACTACCAGGTGCTTGCAGAGGGCTGGTGCTAAAACCCAACTGAAAAGTTAAGTGGGCTTCTTGGAGTCGTCCTTTCGGAATCAAGGCTGCCTGGATTTACATGAACAGCACCTCCCCCGCCTGAAGCTGGGAGCTGAATCACACATTTCTGAGCGCGACAGATCCGTAAGTGATGTCCAAACTGCATTTCAGAGTGACTTCTTCAAATCAACCATAGCGGACATGACTTCCAGATTTCCCTTGTCAGCATCTGGACCTATTAATCGCTTAAGCACACAACTTTCCAACTTGCTTTCCAGGCAGTCTTGTCTTATCCTTGATCTACTGCCTCTTCTGTCCTTTCATGACTAGAGATGTCTTCAAAATACCTCTCCTTTAGTGTCTTAACCCTTTCTCTCTTTCTTTTGAAATATCCCCGCCCCCCACAACTTCCCTCCCTTCTTCTTCTTCCAGTCATTTTCTGCTCCTTCAGTTTCTGGCCTCTGGGCCAAGGGCCTCTGGACTTCCCTGGATCCCAGTACGCCTTCCTTTAGTCCAGGGTTCCCTGAAGTGGCTCAGTATTGATCCCTAAAGGTCAGTGGAATTATCCCAGGATCGATAAACGTCTGGGGGTCAAGAGGTAAATGATGGAAGGCTGATTAAAGCCAATTAAACTTTGAGGGTGTTTGTAGAGCTCCACACACACCAGTCCCAAGCCCTAAGGATACCAGTAAGAATAACCTTGAGTTGTCATCATCATCTGAGGTACTATTAGTTAATGTAGTATTTATTATTTTCCTATAAGAAATGTTTTGGTGTTTATGAACCATCTGAAACTTCATGAAAAGTATGACAAAGAGCTTGGGCACTTCTGCTTTAAACCCTGTACTGTCGGGAGACGCCCAGCCAGGCAGGGAGGAGGAGTCAAGCAAGGGATTAGCCTTGAATCCTTGCACAGGTGCAAGAGATTCAGGACTGCCCTCCCTCCCCTTAGTGCCATAGAACCTTATCTATCTGTTCCCAAGAGAAGGCAAGCAGTCTGGGGAGATTCCTGTACAATAGGCGGTATGTAATAAAGTATTTAGTTTGAACGCTACATGTGCAGATCTGGTTGCTTGTGCCTGACATGTATGTAGCCATCATTTTGATTAAACATCTTCCTCCAGCCATTTATGGCTACACGCCTGTCAAGCATGGGAAAATCAGGAGGTCCAGGCAATTCAAATGAATATAAGGGTTTATGACATGCTAGTGCTCTCTACAAGAATCTGAACTACTAATAGTCCAGGCATATTGATGGTAAATAAGAGTAAATGAATTCAAGATCTCTTACAGGCACGAAGGGACTCGAGACTGATGACATGCTTGACCCCCCCCCCCTCGGGCTCAGCCTGGTCATCTCTTACATCTCCCTTCCTTCAGCTTCCTCTGGGTCAAGGGTCGCTGACTTTCCTTGCATCCCAAAGTTTCCCCAATCAGCCTTCCCCTAGATCCTCTATACTGTATAGCAGGGGTCCCCGACACCCAGTCTGTGGAGCAGCACCAGTCCACGGCATGCCAGCAACCAGCCCACGTAAATAAGCGAAGCCCCATCCCCGGGATGCAGGCAGCACACAAAACCACACACCCTCCATCCACAGAAAAACTCTTTCTCCATGGAACCGGTCCCTGGTGCCCAAAAGGTTGGGGGCTGCTGCTGCTGTACAGCTATCATCTCGGCTCAACTTTTTCCAGACATTTACGACTCCACACCTTTCCTTCATCCTCCTCTGGGCAAGGGTCTGCGGCTTTCTCCACGGTCTTCTCCCAGCGAATTTTCCTTCCGATCCTTTGCGTAGCTGTCATCTTGGATAACCGGACAAACATTCCCGTCCTCTCAGGAGCTGGACCGCCACCTGCTTAGCTCTCTGTGCAACTAAGTGTGCTGTGCCATCACACCGGCTCAGCCAATTAGCGCCAGAGACTTCCCTGCCAGAAGCACAATTCAAGAGAGATTACGCTGCCATCTCAAACATGTGTCAGGACGTGTGCCGCACACGCCTGGGCTCGGCATGGGGTTCTGGTTTTTTTTTTTTTTTTTGTATTGTTTGATCTACATGCTTCGCCACCACCCAAGGCGAGCGATCCCCACCGGCTATTGGATGCCGCCTGCCATTGTAGGTTGGCTGCAAATTAAGCCAAGTAATTGACATTGTGCGGAGATACACCCAGCTGCAACTTAATCACAGCGCTCGGTAGCCATCTGAAAAGAGCCGTGGCGGCGATGACATCAACAAACCACCTTTCTTTCAAAGGCAGGCTGGCAATCAGCCGTGTACAAACCCGGCATTATCCCCCCCACCCACCCAGCCACTGTACAAAAGGCTGAGTCTATATGAAGATCAGCTCAGAAGCAGGGCTGGCGTTTCACTGATCCTGAAAAATAGAGATCGAAGGATACATTCCCTTCCCCCCCTCTGGCTTGAACAAGGACGAGGGTCTTTTTTCTAAAACGGGGGGAAAAAAGGAAAGAAATAAAAAGGAATCATAATAATAATAAAGGCTTCTGGCTTTTGCTTGCAACGTGAGCCAATTCTTCCTGCAGGGCAAGGTTTGAAGTCTGACTCTGGGTGTTTTAGGCGAGATGTTTTAATTGTGCTCGAGAGCACAAGATTGCAGCTAGCGGAGTCCCCACCCTCCTAAAAGACCCCCACCCTGTTTTGGAGCTTAGCATTAATAAAGGTTGGGAGGGAGGGAGGGAGGGAGGGAGGGAGGAGGGAGGGAGGGAAGAAAGAGAGATAGAGGGGGGGGAAATGCCAGCTCATTTAATCCAAGTTAGGGGATGTAAAGGCGATTGCAGATTGTCCTCGTTTAGCAACTACAATTGAGATCTGCAACTTGGTCATTAAATGAAGCGGTCGCTTAGTGAAACTGACTGTGCTGATGGTCTTCCTTCAGCTGGCGCAAGGACTGGTTGCAAGGTGCCTTGTTCATCACCATTGTCAATGCAAATAATCTCTGTCTGAGGCAGTCGCTGAACAAGGACCCCCTAAGCTAATTCTTGGCCGGGCAAAATCCACGCAAGCTCAGGGGCCTGCCGTATCTTTCCCGTGCTCGGAAGGAACAGAGGGACCCTCACCAAAAGTAGGGCCTGCCCTCTCGCAGAAGTAGACCACAAGCCACGATGCACAGCGCTCATCTTGGTTTGTGCAGCAAATGCTGTGCATGTCCTACGAACCCTGTAATGCTAGTGCAAACTTGACTCGTATGATACAAACGCTGAATGATGCTTAAAGAGAACACTTATGGGGGAAAAAAAATATCGTGTTTCCTCTTTTTTTCAAGAGGAACTTGAGAAATACAAAACCTTGATTTTTTCTTTCTTTTTCTTTTCTGTTTGTGGTCAGATACAGCCAGGATAACCAGGCACATTTCAGAAATAATATAATCTCTAAACGGCTGGAGAGGCTGGCTCTTGATGCATTTCAATCGCGTTCACTGTTTCCCCACATTGTGGAGTCAAGACCCCACAATCTTCGGGTCTTCAAAAGACACGGGGTTTATTTATCTAGCAGGGAGAGCAGCAGGGGAGGAAATCAATAGCATAATAATCTCTCTATTCCAGGGACAGGTACGAATGAGGTAAAAGAGGTGCATTTTTAATGCAGCCCCGATTAAAACAAGCTTGGAAACAGGCAGGAACATTGGCTCAGCAGCAGCTCAGCAAAACCTTGTTTTCTTGAGGCATTTGTGAATCGCACCCAGAGGCAACTCCAGCAGGGAAGAATACAAGGAAGATCTCCCTCCACGGTCTTTATTCAGGGGGAAAAGGGATCCACCGATTAAACTGGAGTGAAGCACACGAGATTTCCCAGGTTCTGTCTTTTAGCCCGGTTCAAAGAATCCTCAAACAGTTTCCTACTTTTTTGGATCTTCAAAACCAGTTCTGGTCTCATCCATGGAACCATCGCGTGAACTTCAACATCTGGAATTGCACTCCTTATGGATACTCTTGCAGCAATTCCTCTGGGTTGGAAGCCGTTGGCTTTTCCCATACATGAGTTTGTGCATTGTGGGAAATCCTGGACTAACAAACCATACACGATAACTGAATCCAGCCTTGGATTGAGAAACCTTTGATAAACATCCAAGGAGCTGCAGTATGGCCGAGACGTTGAACACCAGTTTGGTCTAGTGGTTAAAGCTAGAAACTGGGAGACTGTGAGTGCACGGTTATTTATCAAAAAATAAAAGCAGGATATAAAGGTAAAGATAATTTCTCCTGTCCAGTTGTTCCCTATTCTAGGGAGCGGTGCTCACCTCCGTTTTTTAGACGAGGAAGCCACAGTTGTCCGAAGACACTTTCCAGTGGTCATGAAGCCAGCATGACTACACGCCGAGGTACACGGAGCATGGCTACCTTCCCATCAAAGTGGTACCTATTTATCTACTCACATTTGCATGCTTCCAAATGCTAGGTGGGCAGGAGCTGGGGCAGGAAACAGGAGCTGACCCCATCATGCGGCACTTGAGTCTCAAACCCATGCTGTCAGCTTTCCGCTAACCACTGAGCTATCGCGCCCCTAAAAAGGTGGAATATAAATTAAATAAATAAAATAGAATAACATATGATGATGATGATGATGATAACAACAGCAGCAATTTAAAAAATGAATGGTAATGTCATCAAAGGCCTGGAGACTAAAACATACGAAGAACGGCTGCGGGACTTGGGTCTGGCTAGTCTAAAGAAAAGAAGAAATAGGGGAGACATGATAGCAGTGTTTCAGTATCTGAGGGGCTGCCACAAGGCAGAAGGGGTCAGGTTGTTCACCAAAGCACCAGAGGGCAGGACGAGAAACAACGGTTGGAAACTGATCAAGGAGAGAAGCAACCTGGAATTAAGGAGAAACTTCCTGACAGTGAGGACAATCAACCAGTGGAACAACTTGCCTCCAGAAATTGTGGGCGCTCCATCACTGGAGGTTTTTAAGAGGAGACTGGACATTCACCTGTCTGGGATGGTATAGGTTCTCCTGCTTGAGCAGGGGCTGGACTAGAAGACCTCCAAGGTCCCTTCCAGCTCTATTCTATTCTATTCTATTCTATTCTATTCTATTCTATTCTATTCTATTCTATTCTATTCTATTCTATTCTATTCTATTCTAATGTAATGTGCTTTCTTTGATTTTGGCTTACTGCAATAGGAACCCAATCGTTGTAGCTTGCAAATCATAGTTTATGATTTATGTTGTATTACCTTAGCCAAGTACAGTTTATCCACAGATCAAGCCAACTATGGCTTAGCACAGTGTGCTAGTCTAATCACTGGGTTAGAGCCAAAGAGATCTCGCAGAAGAATTCCTTCCTATAAGCAGAATTCCTTTACATCCCCTATCATAATATTTTGCTTTACGGAAAGACGCTTTTTAAGTTTGTGCAAAAATCATGCTTGCTTGTTTTTTTTTTTTTTTTTGAAACCCTAAATCAACCGTGGGTGGAGATGCTCCCTCTCAAAGCCCTGGCTCTTCTCTATCCATTTCTTTGCAATGAAATCACCCAAAGATATAAATAAACCAACTCCTTCAAATAAATCTTGCCTCGGCTGTGGCGTTAACACGTCTCCTAATGTATGCAGCTGCCAGCCAAAATAAATTAACCTATGATGCAAGTTCTTTCCATGAAATTAATTATTCCGGTGTCAGCTGAAAGAGGCAGGTGCCCTGTCACCATTACCTCACTTGGACACTGATGAACTTCTGAAGTAGGCAGCACTTAAGACGCCTTTTGCAAATCCAGAGTTCCTCTTTTTCGCGCCTGTCTTTCGCTTCCTATCCTAGCTATGAAGTCATCCATTCCTTAATTAACTCAGTCACCTGGTGGGAAGATGGAAGGTGCTTTCAAGCCAGATGTTGTGAGCATAAATGCGGCGTTCCATCTATGATTCATGAACGCCGTGAATCGCTCTTGTTTTGTTTCAATTCCAGAGATGCAGGAACGATCCATAAATGTCACCATAATTTTTCTTCCCACTACTCAATTTTCAGAGACCACTAAGTTGATGGCGCTTCACTCTCTTCCCGGCTTCCAACAGGAGACAAACAAAAAACAAAAAAACTGCATTTTGGGGTTTGGGGCTTGATGTGTACAGAGAAAGAAAGAAAGAAAGAAAGAAAGAAAGAAAGAAAGAAAGAAAGAAAGAAAGAAAGAAAGAAAGAAAGAAAGAAAGAAAGAGAAAGGTTGGAGGAAGGAAGGAAGGAAGGAGAAAGAGGAGGAGGAGGGAGGGATGAAGGAAGGAAGGAGAAAGAGAGAAAGAAAGAGGGAGGAAGGAGAGAGAGAGAGAGAGAGAAAGAAAGAAAGACAGAGGGAGGATGGAAGGAAAGAAGGAAGGAGAGAGAAAGAAAAAAAGAAAGAAAGTCAATTCTAAACGACTTTCAGCTAATCTCAGCTAATTTATGGGTGATATCCTATTTAGAAACATCTAAGAGACCCCTGAAAAAGGAATGAGAAAAATATTAAAATGATGATGTGGCCCCAAACATATTTATTCCACAATCGATATCCATGTGGGACAAAAGTTTGATTGCCTCTTATGAGATCTGCTAACAGCACTTTACACTTGATTGGTATCGGTTGATTAATGCAACTGTCCACGGACCCGCAGTTTAGAAGTAAAGCTGTTTTGCTATTAATGGCAAGTGGCTTTGAGACTTTTCATCTCTAAAAGAATGACTGGAGATTGATGGCATATTAAGTCCCTGGAAAATGGCAAAAAGTCTTCTCCACAGACCATAATTAGCGGCATTTCAAATTTCATGGAGTTGTCCAGCTGGCATTTAGAGGGAGGCTGTCAACCTGCTGTCCACCTTCTAAACACGGCAGGTCCTTCAACAGAAAAGGACTGGCCCATTCTTGAAGCGTTAATCGAAGGCGCTTATCTAAGAACTAAGAATCTAAGGCGCTTATCTAAGAATCTAAGGAGAAATTTCCTGACAGTCAGAACAATTAATCAGTGGAACGGCTTGCCTCCAGAAGTTGTGGGTGTTCCATCACTGGAGGTTTTTAAGAAGAGATTGGACAGCCACTTGTCTGGAAGGGTATAGGGTTTCCTGCCTGAGCAGGGGGTTGGAATAGAATAGAATAGAATAGAATAGAATAGAATAGAATAGAATAGAATAGAATAGAATAGAATAGAATAGAATAGGAATAGAATAATAGAATAAAATAAAATAGAATAGAATAGAATAGAATAGGAATAGAATAATAGAATAGAATGCAGAATAGACTAGACTAGACTAGACTAGACTAGACTAGACTAGACTAGACTAGACTAGACTAGACTAGACTAGACTAGAATAGAATAGAATAGAATAGAATACTTCTAAGGTCCCTTCCAATCCTGTTATTCTGCATCCCATTTGTTTCCCAATTTTTGAGAGCAATCGTCCCCAGTAAGCGATGCTCAGTGGCCAATTTGAACCATTGAGGCTTCTTTCTGAGGTGTTGTTCCCTGAGGAACAGTTTTCCTAAATCTGTTAGACATTTACAGTCTTTCTGGATGTGCTGTCTGCAACAGTCTATCACACTGTATTAACCTGATAAGGTAATGTGCTCCCTTCCCTTTTCATAGCGAGAACAATTTGACTTTGAAAGATCTCACCGTCCTTTTGTCCGTAAACTTAATGGAGGGTGGTTATGGAGTTTAGCAATGGCATCTAGAAGATCTATGCAGAGAGTGCTGAAGAAGTTCATAAGCAACCTGTTCTTGGCGACATTTTCAACAGTGGTTTGCTGTGAAGGATCCCAAGCAGATGCTTCACGCATTCTACATAGTCAGATCTTGGTTATTCAACCAAACATTGTCCAAGGTTTTTTAGGAGGGTTCTAGCTTACCTTTATTCAAGGAGATTAAACTGGGGAGGACCCCATCTGCAAAGCAACTTCCCAAGCAGTGTCCCCCCCAAGCCAACCTTTAAAGAGAAGGTAACGTTCCAGTACTGAAGCCCCTCCATAAATGGTTAAAGAAAGGAGATAGGACAATGTCTTCTACCTTAATTTCGTGTGGTGTTTTTGGTGGCCTTCTGAAAGGACCTTTGTATATTTCTGTGCTCTGGAACCATTTGTCCACCTGTAGAGCAGATTAAAAACAGGTAGCGTTGGGAAGGAAAAGGAACGGTATAGGATTCTCCAAGGATTCAAGTTCTTCCCCTGTTAAAGGACTCCAGGAATTATTTCTAGAACCACCGATCACTGTGTTCTGGAACATGTGACTATCTCTGCACAAGTCTGTCTCTGTAGATCAAAAACGGAGTTGGAACTAGAATAGAATAGAGCTGGAAGGGACCCTGGAGGTCTTCTAGTCCAGCCCCCTGCTCAAGCAGGAGAACCTACACCATCTGGGACAGGTGATTGTCTAGTCTTTTCTTAAAAATCTTAAAAATGAAGCACCCACGATTTCTGGGGATAAGCTGCTCCACTGGTTGATTGTCCTCACTGTCAGGAAGTTTCTCCTTAATTCCAGGTTGCTTCTCTCCTTGATTAGTTTCCAACCGTTGTTTCTCGTCCTGCCCTCTGGTGCTTTGGTGAACAACCTGACCCCCTCTTCTTTGTGGCAGCCCCTCAGATACTGGAAGACTGCTATCATGTCTCCCCTATTTCTTCTTTTCTTTAGACTAGCCAAACCCAAGTCCCGCAGCCGTTCTTCGTATGTTAGATCTTTATCAGAACTAGATCTTCAGAGCTGGATTATTATTATACTTGATCTTACTCAATCATAACATAGCTTGCTAGGATTTGGGTTGGCATGTTGTGCGGACCCAGCTATTGATTCTTATTCAAAAACAAAACCCCAGTGGTTAAGCAAACTATGGGTTAGGGCACCCTGGGAGTTTCCAACTGTTTCCGATAATTTGAAATCAGACAAAAGGCGGTGCTTCTGTATTGATGGCCTGAGGCATCAACACATCTTCAGCCCAGCTGGTGTCCAGTACAGCAGATAAACATTTTCACCTCAGCCTCCTGCTTCATTGGAAAACTTTCTTGTATCTCAGCTCCGGTGAGCTCACACATTTCCCTAAATCTCCAGGTTCATTTTGCGGTGCAACCTGGGACGAGCTCGTTTTTGCAAGCTCAATACCGGCCTTTTTTCTTCGACAAGCGAGGTTTTGTGAAAAAGACCAGGTAAACCAATAAACACGCTCCCCCTGCCAATCAATCAGTTACACTCTGGTGTTGATTAACTCAGAGGGGAAATCTTGCTTCTCTCTCTTGCTTTTTTTTTTACCCCCACCGTATTATAACCATCTTTGCACTGGCTCTTCCTAGGAACCGCAAATGGTTCCACAAATGGGGGGGTCAGCTGTGCAAATGGGGCATTCTTCTACACCAGGGCTTTTCAACCAGTGGTATGGGTACCACCTGTGGTACATTGGCACCTGGCAGGTGGTACGCGACCATCCTAGAAAAGTGGTAGCGGGGGAGGGGAATGAGCTGAACCGGTGGCAGCACCGCACAAGCCTGAGCGAGAGATGGCTGCAGCTGCAGGGCTGTCAGGGCTCAGCGGAAGCGCCAGGATCAGTGCCGCTTTCCAGCTGGAAAGTAGCACTGATCCTGGTGCTTCTGCTGAGCCCAAAAGAAGCGCCGATCAGCTGGAATGTTGCAGCATCTCCAGGGTCTTGTGATTTACATTCAGATGCTTGGCAACCGATTCATATTTATGACGGTCACAGTGTCCCAGGGTCATGTGAAGTGACCAAAACCTGCTGCAATCACCCAGCAGACGGGGGGGAATAAAAACCAAACACCCCCACCCTACCCCTGCTGCCAATCCTCAACAGAAATCCTCACAACAATGAAAACCTCGGACAGGAGGAAGAGCGCGGCCGGGTGGGCAGGCAGGTGTCTTGCTCGGTTGTGGCTTGGGGGGCACTTTTTTCAGTGCCACTGTAACTTTGAACAGTCACTAAGCGAACTGTTGTAAGTCGAGGACTACCTGTACTTTATCACTTTTTTCCTTGTTTTTTTGGGGGGGGTCATCAAGTTTTTGACACCTTGCTAGGCGACTGGTGGTCCTCGGATGTTGCCATATCCTAAAAGTGGTACGATGGGTGAAAAGGTTGAAAAGCCCTGCTATACACGATTAGAAGGGCCTTTCTAGGGTTAGGGTCTTCTGGAACTTGTAAAGTCCTAAGAAGAGTCCTATCACTTGCCTTTTGCATTAGCTCAGAAGGAGATGTTTCATAATAATACAGGGAATCTCGACTTACAACCAGGGTGGCACAGTGGTTAGAATGCAGTATTGCAGGCTGACTCTGCCCACCGCCAGGAGTTCGATCCTGACCGGCTCAAGGTTGACTCAGCCTTCCCTCCTTCCGAGGTCGGTAAAATGAGGACCCGGATTGTTGTGGGCAAATAGGCTGACTCTGTAAACCGCTTAGAGCGGGCTATAAAGCACTGTGAAGCGGTATATAAGTCTCAGTGCTATGGCTATTGCCCGCCTTCCTTCCTTCCTTCCTTCCTTCCTTCCTTCCTTCCTTCCTTCCTTCCTTCCTTCCTTCCTTCCTTCCTTCCTTCCTCCTCCTTCCTTCCTTCCTTCCTTCCTTCCATTAGAATGCAGTATTGCAGGCTGACTCTGCCCACCGCCAGGAGTTCGATCCTGACCGGCTCAAGGTTGACTCAGCCTTCCCTCCTTCCGAGGTCGGTAAAATGAGGACCCAGATTGTTGGGGGCAACAGGCTGACTCTCTAAACGCTTAGAGAGAGCTGTAAAGCACTGTGAAGCAGTATATAAGTGCTATGGGTATTGCCCGCCTTCCTTCCTTCCTTCCTTCCTTCCTTCCTTCCTTCCTTCCTTCCTTCCTTCCTTCCTTCCTTCCTTCCTTCCATTAGAATGCAGTATTGCAGGCTGACTCTGCCCACCGCCAGGAGTTCGATCCTGACCGGCTCAAGGTTGACTCAGCCTTCCCTCCTTCCGAGGTCGGTAAAATGAGGACCCAGATTGTTGGGGGCAACAGGCTGACTCTCTAAACCGCTTAGAGAGAGCTGTAAAGCACTGTGAAGCAGTATATAAGTGCTATGGGTATTGCCCGCCTTCCTTCCTTCCTTCCTTCCTTCCTTCCTTCCTTCCTTCCTTCCTTCCTTCCTTCCTTCCTTCCTTCCTTCCATTAGAATGCAGTATTGCAGGCTGACTCTGCCCACCGCCAGGAGTTCGATCCTGACCGGCTCAAGGTTGACTCAGCCTTCCCTCCTTCCGAGGTTGGTAAAATGAGGACCCAGATTGTTGGGGGGGGGGGCAATAGGCTGACTCTGCAAACCTTTTAGAGAGGACTGCAAAGCACTGTGAAGTGGTCTATAAATCCAAGTGCTATTGCTATTCATTTAGCAATAATTTGAAGTCACAGCAGCACTGGAAAAAGGGACTTATAACTGGTTCTTGCCCTTAAGACCCTTTCAGCATCCCCGTGGTCAGGTGATCAAAATTCGGAAGCTTGGCAACTGGCATGCAACTGACGGTTGCAGCATCCCGGGGTCACGTGATCCCCTCTTGCAAACTTCCAAGCCTGCTTCTGACAAGCCAAGTCAGGTGCCTGATTTGCTGAACAACCGCACGATTCCCTTAACAACGGCAGTGATTTAACAGAATGACAGAGTTGAAAGGGACCTTGGAGGTCTTCTAGTCCAACCCCCTGCTCAAGCAGGAGACCCTATTTCAGACAAAACGATTGTCCTATTTCTTCTTAGAAGCCTCCAGGGATGGAGCACCCACGGCTGTCAAGCACCCCATTTGCTTGGCAGTCAGGGCAAAAAGGTCGTAAAATCAGTTGTGACTCCTTTAACAACTGCCTTGTTTAACGATGTAAGTTCTAGTCTCAGCTGTGGTTGTTAAGTCGTATTAGAGAAGTAAAATGGGCCCCGAGTTTGTGATATCGAAATTTTCCCTCTCCTTCCGCAAAACGGAGCAGACGCCTTCCAGATGCCCACGTTCTGGCGTCTGTTTGCTTGGGCTGAAGAAACAAGAGATACTGGAAGAAAATGCCAGATAAAATTAAAAAAAAGAAAGAAAAAAAAGGAGGAGGGGATTCAATTTGTAAAAATTTAATTACGAGCGCCCGCAACAACTCTCCGAGCATATGGTTTTGAATTCTTGCTAGCGTTCAAGAGCAATTTATTTCTTATTGATATGTATTTGTAAGGTGTCCAAGGCATTTTGTAGTTCTCTTTCCCATTAGAGAAATGAAATGCGGAGAGCCTTTGAAATCTAAAAATAAAATATGCAGGATTGTGTTATTGATCTTAAAAGACAGCAAGGAAGATGTGTTGTGAGGTGCTGAAGCCGGAGAAAAACGCCGGACCCGGCCTTTTTCATTCTTGTGTTATCAAGTTTAACTAAGTTCATTTTCCCTAGGGATTCTTCTCATAAAGTTTCAATTTCAGCTTCTATTTCCATAGTCGTACGTGAGCTCCTTAAAGTATATATATATGTGTGTGTGTCTGTGTATACATGATATCTACATATATATTTACGATAAAAGGAGGTATGAATATGCATGGCTTTCCCAAAGGGATGGAGAGATCATTTTCCTTTGTTTACTTAATAAGTCCAGTTTCCTTCCAGGAAAACGAGAAACCTTCTTTCTCCAAAGGAAATAAAAAATAACGTTAAACACCTAGGTGGAACATTAGGAGAACAATTACTCCTATAGGAACGTGTAAAGAGCAAAAGCTATTTTCAGATGGAAAATATGTGCGGGAAAAGAGATACGTTCACACCAAAGGGCACCTTTCATTTTTCCACCCTTAGCCTATGGATTTTTCTACTCCTTTAAAGATTATTTGCCCACGGAGTAATATTAAAATGCGGAAAGTTAAGAGGCAAGAGTGAAACGGTTCTTTTGTGGCTCAGGGTAAATGCCGCTTGCGGACAGCACCAGCGATTGGAGTCTGTGAAGCCTACTTTATGCTGCAGCACGGTGCTCAAACCCCATCCAACCTGGTTTATTAGCCACAATTAAACCAGGATTTACTGCAATGGATAGACTGGGCAATGAACAGGTAGTTCCTGACTTACAGCCACAATTGAGCCCAAACTGCTAAGCGAGGCAGTTTTTAAGTCAGTTTTGCCCCATTTTACGACCTTTCTTCCCTCAGTTTTTAAGCGAGTCACTGCAGTTGTTAAATTGCTAACCAGGTTGTGGAGTGAACCTGGCTTCCCCATGGACTTTGCTTGTCAGAAGGTCACAAAATGGGGATCACGTGACCCCCGGGACGCTGTAACCGTCATAAATATGAATCAGTTGCCCAGCGTCCGAATTTCGATCACGTGACCCTGGGGAGGCTGCAACGGTCGTAAGTATAAAAATGGTCATCAGTCAGTTTTTAAAGTGCTGTTGTAACTTCAAAAGGTGACTAAATGAATTGTTATAAGTCGAGGACCCATATGTACAGTACAGGAAAAATCTAGAGGGTTTCCCCCCCCCCCCACTTCTTCTCATTTCTGCTTTATTTGTTTCCACCATAGTTGAGCGGCACAATGCGTTTAAGTAAATAAAGAAACTATTTAATAGAATGGAACAAAGAAAAAAAAAGACAAAATAAAAAAGAACTGGAGGAAAGAACAATTTCTATGCATACAGAAGGATCTCCTATAGATATATGTGAAGGTCTGGATAGCAGTTTCAATCAAAGGTGACTGCATTTCATTGTAATTGTCCACACATAATCTATGTTCTGTAAGCAACCCGTTCATAAGTCACAAGTAGCATCAAGCCTTCAATCCATGGGAGTGTTTGGGGCCATAAATTTATCTTTCCAGTGTTGAAGGACTGGTTGCTTAGCACGAAAAAGCTGTCCAGCTGTCGATTTCCACGTAACAGGAAGGCATTTTTGATATATTTGTCTACCTCTGTTCCTGCCTAACAGGTCTAGGGTAGTCTAGATGGCCCTGTCTGAAGACAGACCCAAAACCCAAAGGGCTTTTTTGACTCCAGACAAATTGGTAGAAATAAAGATGGGGATGTGTTGAGACAAGGATGATTTCTAGAAGACCTCGCTCAAAAGACATATCTGTTGCCCTTGTGGCCTCCTCCATCCATGCCCTTCTGGCCTTCATCCAAATGACGATGTCTTTCAGCACCATGTTGTCAGATGGAAAAGTCGCCATGGGGCTTTACAGAGACCATTAAACTCTGCAAATCTTCACAGTATAAATCACTGTTTGCTTGACTTCCCCCCAAAGTCTCTTCCGAGGCTCATTTCTCGTTCCTTAAGGAGCTTCTCCTACACTGGGGATGCTGGCGCTCTGCAGATGTTGCAAGGCGTCCTGGACGATGAACATCAGTTCCATGTTTTAAATATGGTGTCACTTTGGGGGACATTTAGCATGGGGAGAAGCTGGAGAAGGTCCGTTAGCTTTCAAGATTTTTCTAGGAAGGCCTGTAGGTAATGGGTAAACCAGCCACAGATATATAGCTGAAAGTTGTGCCTCGTCCATCTGCACAAAAAGCAAAGTGCTTATCTTCTGTGCCTTGAAAGAAAAGCTACAATATATTTTGGTAAGGGGGGGGGAAGAAGAGAGAGGGAAGGAGAAGCACAGGGGAGAAAACGTGGGACTAACAGGAAGGTAGAACTGGGAAGGAGCAATCAGAACTGGGAGGCTGTGGGAATGTGTGGTTGCCTCCTATGGGTTGTCTGTTCCAAGTTAACCCTCCACTTTGTCTATGCCAGGGGTAGGCAACCTTGGTTCTTTTATGACTCGTGGACTTCAACTCCCAGAATTGCTGAGCCAGCCATGGTTGCCTACCCCTGGTCTATGCCATCGAGCCTAATTCAGCCCAAATATGAAGAGTATGTGAGGATGAAAAGCATGGCAAAGCCAAAACTTGTTGAGAAGAGATGTTGTGTCAAGGAGGTTATGTTCTGGAGAACTTCACAGATCCAGGGACTGGGGTTCTCAGAAGAACTCTTCTTGTCAAGCTTGAGTGATATGAAACCTTTCTTCCCAGGTGTCTTATCCCCGGAGCTAACTTGACATTTTTGAGATAGGCTACCATCAGGCTCATTTGTGACCTCTTGATGGTCTGCATCTCTTCCTCTTCTCCTTCTTTCTCAGTCTTTCCACAATCTCACTCTCCTCTCCTCGGCTTCCCCAAGCTCTTTGTGTAAGGAGCAAAGTGGGAAATGCCTCGCCCTATAAAAGGGGAGATAAGAAGAGACAGGAAAATGTGTGTCTCATGTTGAGGACTTTCTCGCCCGTTCATGAAGAAAAACTGTTTTCCAGTTTCCAGACTCAGGAAGTTCAAGATGGGCGTTACAATTTCAGCAGTGGCCTGGGAAACAATAGCCAGTTTTCTATGCCTATTTTGGTGATTTTATACGGCAGCCAAAAAGAAAGAAAAAAGAAGATTTTGTTGGCAGTCGTTTATTTATTTGGTCCTAATTACGATGAAGTGGAATGAGGAGTTTTTATTTCATACGTGGAAGGGAAAACATTGAAACATCTTGAATTCAGTCGGACAGGATCATTATTTTAAATGATTTAGAAATAGAAGGGAGGTGCATTCAGCTACACAAATTGGATAGAAAAATAAGTAAGTTAGGAAGCCCTTGGCTTAAATGGATTGCTACTCCTTGGTGCTACGGAAGCCAAACGTTGCAGAGACAAATAGGACGTTCCTTCTCAAAAAAGCTCCCTTCGTTTAGGATGAGATGTTTCCGATGTTCTGGTTGCTTTTAAGCTGGCAGCAGGGTTTAGCCTGAAAAGCAGAGAGAGGTTTAGCTAAATCACGAAGCGTCCTTCCGAAGGCCAAAAATATAGGTCAGGAGGCCACTTAGGAGAAGGTGGCCAATAAATTATTCCAGCTGCTCTTGGAGTTTAAAAGATACCCAGGGCATCTTTCTGGTGCCAAGGGATGGGAGAAGGAAAACACAGGACCAAAAAGATCTTTTGAAAAGGCCAAAGACTTCCAGAAACTGGGAAGAGGCAGCTGGTTGGCATGTCTGTTCATCTGCTCCTCTCTCCTGTTTTCATCTCTCGAGAGTCAACAATCTCTTCTAAAGTTGTTTTTTTTTGTTTTTTGAGAAGGGGTGGGTGGCAAAAAGAAGAAATAAACATTTTTCTCTCCCCCCCCCCTCCCTCAATTTGGCCACCTGGAGTGATGAAAACTCAACCTTTCTGTGTTTGAACTGTTGCTTAGTCTGGGGAACGCTTTGAAAGGCAAGTGGATTCATGAACCAACGATTAGCCAGCCAGCCAAGGATCATTAAAAGATAAGTGGAGCTCTCTACGTCTGTGTGTGTCTCTCTCTCTGTGTGTGTTTGTGCGCGCTCGCGTGCTTGTGTAAGATGGTAAAGCCACTTGCCGAAGGCAGCCACGCAGTAAATTCTCGTGGTTTTGAACTTCCATCTAAATCGGTATTGATTCCTTTTTTTTTTTTTTTCCTTCCTGTCCCCCGACTCTTCTGATTTATATGAAAATCATGCAGGCTGTACTGTAATTTTCTTTTATCCCTCTCGAAGTGAGTGTTTTGAAATTTAACTTTCTTGGTTCGCGCTCCATTTAACTCCTAAGGATGGGCAAACGGCACCAAAGGGCGTTAACGATATAGCTGGGACCCCGGTTCAGGATTTTCTCTCGGGGGGAGGGGGGAAAGTGAGCAGGGAGTAGACATCCACACCCAATATTGAGTTGTTCTTTGTTTGGAGTAAAAAAAAAAAAAAAGAGAGAGCAATAGAATAAATTCTGTTTGGTAGATAAATTAATTACCGCCTGCCCCCTGCCCCCTAAGCGGATTCAAAATCACTTTTCAAAAAGATATTGTTGGGGGGGGGGGAAGAAATTTTATTCTGTAATGCAGGTAGAATGGGATGAGTTTCATGGAAAGTGCTTTGAACCTTTGCTCCTCTTTTGAATACAGAACATAGAATCACAGGCTTGGAAGGGACCTTGGAGGTCTTCTAGTCCATCTCCCTGCTCAAGCAGGAGAGCCTACACCATCTCAGACAAGTGACTGTCCAGTCTCTTCTTGAAAACCTCCAGTGATGGAGCACCCACGACTTCTGGAGGCAAGCCGTTCCATTGATTAACAGAAGAACAGAGTTGGAAGGGACCTTGGAGGTCTTCTAGTCCAACCCCCTGCTCAAGCAGGAGACTCTATACCATTCCAGACAAATAGCTACCCAGTCTCTTCTTAAAAACCTCCAGTGATGGAGCACACACAACTTTTGAAGGCAAATTGTTCCACTGATTAATTGTTCTGTCAGGAAATAGGTTTGAGGTTGCTTCTCTCCTTGATTAATTTCCATCCATTGTTTTTTGTGCTGCTTTGGAGAAGAGACTGTTCTCAAATATTGCCTCTCAAATATTGGAATACTGTTATCATGTCACCCCTGGTCCTTCTCTTCGTTAGACTGGACATACCCAGTTCCTGCAAGCATTCATTGTGTGTTTTATCCTCCAGTCCCCTGTCCATCTTTGTTGCTCTTCTCTCCACTCTTCCTAGGATCTCGACTTCTCTTTTGTATTGTGCGGACCAGAATTGGATGCAACATTCCACGGGTGGCCTCACAACTGCCGTATAGAGCCGTACTATCACTTGATGTGAAATTGTCACCTTCCAATCTTCTCTCCAACACAGATTGCCTTCAAAGAGAGCTCTCAGCAAGAAATGTGTCCCTCGGGGCTGGAGATATTTATCTGGACCGGTAAACAGAATACATGGAGTTGGGCAGAAAGGGCTGCAACTCTTAACTCTCCAAGAAGAAATGTAGGCACACAAAGCTTTATTGATCACGCTATTGATTTACACACACCCCTCCATAAACCAGAAAGAGTCATGTAGCACCTTAAATGCTAGCATATTTATGATTGCATAAGCTTTCCTCAATCACGGATGGAATTGAGTCCCAAGGAAGGGATGGATGTTTATATTTGACGGGTTGGACAGCCCAAGGGAGATAGAGCAAGCGACAAGTGGGTTAATCTGCAATGTGATAACCAATCCTGGTTACTGGTTTAATCCTCAGGAAATGGCTGAGTGATTTAGCAAGGCAATTGCTGTTGTAATTCCTCCTCACAAGAAAAGTCTTGAAAAGTCTCTCTCTCTCTCTCTCCCAGTTTGAGATCAGATTGGTGTCCCATAACTCTTTTCTGTAGACCAGTATTTCACGGCCTTTACAACTTTAAGATGGCTGGACCTCAACTCCCAGAATCCCTCCAGTTCTGGGAATTGGAAGTCTACACATCTTAAGGTTGCTAAGGCTGAGAAACAGCGGTGTAGACAATGACAAACCGCTGAAGAAAAAGATAGCTCAACTCGAGCTATACCGCACACGTAGGAGTTATACTGACATTGTCGTGACGGTGTTAGAACTGTTCCTGCCAGAGTGGTGATGGAGCACCTTTGACATCTAGGTCTGCTACAGACTTTGGTTCCTATATCTGTAGTGTTGAATGTTTCTTATTTCTTGGGAATGGGAAGTATCTTTTTTTCCATCTTAAGACTACAGCAGATATAAAAATGTCTATAAACTCTCCCAGTGTTAATGGCTCCCTTCCTTTCTGTCTCAATTTATCTAGAGGAGGTTCTTCCAGACTTTGAGTATGTTCTTGCCTCGCAAGAGTGCGCTCAAAACATCTACAGCACCCTAGATTTGATCCTTTGTGGTCCAGTCTTCTTACTGAAAAGGGGGTGAAACACCACAAGCGTCCAAGTCTTTGAAGGTTTCTCTTGAAATCGATATGGGATGAGTTTGTGTTTGCGGTAGGATAACACCCATGATGCAAACAAATGGATTGCTTATTTCTTAGCCATTCCTGAGGGCATCTGGAGAGGTTAATCAATTTTCTCCTTACCTGTAACAATGATCTCTCAGAAGCTTTATAAGTAGGTCTACAACCTGCCCATTCTCCTCACCTGTAACAATGATCTCTCAGAAGCTTTATAAGTAGGTCTAAAACCTACAACCTGCCCATTCAACTTTCTCTTCAGCGCTTCATGCTTACAATGGAGCCTTAATAAGATAATCCTTATTTTCTCCTCAGCCTTGTTACCTTACAGAGCTGCCAGCTGGGGCTACTTAAATCGCTGGATATTATCATAGCTATAAGTTAACAGTACCCCCTCACTCCCTTCAGCGTGGATCTTATTTCCTTTCCTTAATTTGCTTCGTCTGTGAAAGAGAAAGTGGGCCCAGACTTGAGATAATTGATGCCATATTCGAACCATTGAAACCTGCTGGAATTCTGTCGGGCAACTTGGGTTTCTCCTGGCCTCAGAAGAAATTCAAGACCGGTTGGGCACAAAAGAACGATGAGGTCATCACTTTCACTGTATCCCTCCGGATTTTAAGCTGGTTAACAAGATACCCTTGTCTCATTCATCTCTATTCTTGAGACTGATGGAAAAAGGCCCTAAAACAGGGAACAGCTTTGGATGGTTCTTGAGATGTCCTTCAAATGGCACCTTCTGATCATCTACAGTTTTGGAATTGATTTAGAGAGCCATAAAAAAAAAAAAAATCCATTACGGAAAAACGAACTGCCTTCCCAGTAATATTCTCCTGTTTTTCTAACAGTCTCCATCCTTCTCAAGGGAAGGAAACAGTATATGCGAGACACAATCATCAAATCTTCTGAGACACGGATGTGATGAAGACATTACGGTTTGTTTATTGGACGTGCATTCAGCTGTTGCTTGCTATTAAAGCAAAACGAAGCTGTTTTAAGAATCATCAGTAGGAATTCATTTCTAGGATTTAAAAGCACAACGAAGCTGATGAGTACATAGGAAGAAGGTTGAAGATTGGTTGTGTGCACGGTAGCTGCAGCGAGATTATTCCACGCGCCAAGACGAGGGCAAGTTCGGAAAATCCCCACAACGGTTGGTGAAGAGGGCAGAGTTTGCCGCGTTGGCAAAACCGACGCGTTTGATTAGGGAAAAGACAAGTACGTCGGCTGGCGGCTAGAAGGAAGGACTTTTTTTTGCTGAAAATGGAAAAAATGAACTTGTAATTTATGGGTTTGATGATTAGAAAAGAGTAGAATATGGAAAGGAGCAAGCTTAGAAGGATGTAATATTAGAGAGGGTAAAACATAAATGCCTTTATAACGGTTGTAAAGAAGATCAGCAGCCTTTCCCCCTTCCCTCCTCCCTCCCTTCTTTCCTTTCTTCCCTCCCCGCCTCCCTCTCTCCCTTCTTTCCCTCCTTCTTCCTTCCCCTTTCCTTCCTTCCTTCCTCCCTCCCTCCTCCCTTTCTTCTTTTTCTCTTTCTCTCTGTTCTTTCTTATTTACTTATTACTTTTCTTTTCCTTTGAAAAATGGTATTGCTTTCCAATAAAGGAGAATATCCGTAGCTCAGGGTTGAAATATAGGGGTCCTGGGTGCTCTCTGAGCTGGCTTGGTTTTTTTTTTTTTGCAGAGGTTTCATAACCCAAACTAGGTAACATCATCAGTGCTGTCATTGCTTTCACTTTGTAAAAAGTTGCTTTAATAAGAAATTATTTTTAACGAAGGGGGAAAAAAAAATGACTTCTACCCTCTTCCTCCACCTTGTTTCGCTCTAAGGAGAAACTTCTCCACTACTATAATTTGTCAAGTTTTCCTATTCTGGCACCTTTTAGACATTCGCATTTCTAGATGCCAACCCCTCCCCTCCAGCTGAGTTACTGAACCACAGTGAGAAAGATTGCTATACATTTTTAAACACCACCACCGTTTCCTAACAGTGGGGTTTGCACACTGTAATGCAAATTACTTCTGACAGCCATCGCACAGATTTTCAAAATCAGTTTCTCGCATAACTTAGATGGATCTTTCTCCCCTCCCCCCACAATGGCCTAATCTTTGGATTTGCAGGTTTGAGGAAGCGCATCCCATAACAACTAGTAAATCAAAGAACCAGAGTAATAGCAGCAGCAGCAGCAACATGACTGGGGAAACGTGCAGAAAATTTGGATCTTGGGCTGTCTCCAGAATGTCGTCAGGAATATCTCTTTATGGCAGGTTTTCCATAAAGACCCGCTTATCATTTCGCAATACGGTGCTGTCGTCCTCGCCTTACGACCACAACTGAGCCCAAAGCTTCCGTTGCTAAGCGAGATATTTGTTAAGTGAGTTTTGCCCCCTTTTACGACTTTTCTTGCCAGCGCTGTTAAGCGAATCACTGCAGTTGACAAGTTATTCGCACCGTTGTTAAGTGAATCTGGCTTTCCCATTGATTTTGCTTGTCAGAAGGTTGCAAAAGGGGATCACGTGACACACACACACACACCCCCGGGACACTGCGACTGTCATAAATATGAGGCCGCTGCCAAGAGCCTGGATTTTGATCACATGACTATGGAGGTGCTACGACGGTCATAAACGCGAGGCACAGTCACAAGTCTCTTTCAGTGCATTGTAAGTTCAAATGGTCGCTAAACAAATGGTTGTAAGTCAAGGACTGAGTGTATATTGTTTATTTTAACCATCCCATCCTTCTGGCTAATAACTGTTGTTATGTCTGTTGTTTTTCAAAACATCCCAGGCAGCCGAGGAGAAACGAAAGAAGAACCACCTGCAGGTATAAAATTAGCCAAAGAATGGGCAGAAGACAAATGACTCAGTTTTAATTATGCAGCTAAAATAAGCAACTTGAGCAACGTGTTTTCCCGCCCTGGTTCCACCGAGCAGGTGGAGAGCTCGGGAGAAAAAAAAAAGGATTCCAGGCATTTGTCTGGCAAGTCAGACGCCGGCCCCCGTGTCACAATCGGCGCTCGGTCTGCAGGAGTCGGTTGCCTTTGGGGCTGGGATCGGGAGAGGAGGAGAGAATATTCTCACCGGCGTGAAAAATAAGGGCCTGCGCGAAGAAGAGTCACCATTCACGACAAATGCACCGTTCTGTTTTTGTTTATTCAGGGAGGAAAAAAAAAAAAGCTTAACAAGGAAGTCCAGCCGAGAGATTCTATGTGATCTGAATATCCATCCTTAATCCTAAAGAGTTCAGCGGGAGGGCTGGGTGTTTCCAAGGTGGAAAGACTTTGGCCCCAGACTAGCTAGAGTCTAGTTAGAGGCCGTAGGGCTACAGCTGTGGGATATGCAAGGCCTACAGAGATGCCTGCTCCAGATGTTTTCAGCCCAGAGTGATAGCTGGAGGCTTAGTAAATGTATTATGTCACTACTTCCTCACTACTAGTGTCTTGAGTAGGGGGCTGGACTAGAAGACCTCCAAGATCCCTTCCAGCTCTGATTTTATTCTATTCTATTCTATTCTATTCTATTCTATTCTATTCTATTCTATTCTATTCTATTCTATTCTATTCTATTCTATTCTATTCTATTCTATTCTATTCTATTCTTCTACAGTCCGTCAACCAAGGATGAGAGCTTTCCACTGCTTCAATATGGACTGGGCAGATGCTCTAAACCAGTGTTTCTCAACCCTAGTAACTTTTGAGATGTGTGGAATTCAACGTGGGTGTTAAGTGCACTTTCTCGGTGTGTAACTGAGCTGTTGAAGGATCTGGTCTGAATACAGTCAAAGGGAGCCTTCAACGTACGACTACAATTTGAGACTGGAATTTCCGTTGCTAAGCAAAGCAACAGTTAAATGAGTTGCATTTGATTATATAGCCTTTTTTTTGCTACCGTTAAGTGAAACACTGCAGGTGTTAAGAGAATCCAGGTTCCCCATCGACCTTGCTTGTCAGAAGCTGGCTGGCAAGATCGCAAAAGGTCTCGGGGTCCTGTCATCCCCTTTTGCAACCTTCTCACAAACAAAGTCAACGGGGAACCCAGATTCACTTTGCAATCGTGTTACTAACTGAACAACGGCAATGGATTCACTTAACAAGAAACGGGGGCAAAGCTCACTTATGCACCGAAGTTTTGGGCTAAATTGTAAGTCGTAAAAGTCTGTCCTTCTGCCTGACCTTGAAAACTTAAAAAAATGTAGTTAGCTAGGAGATTTTTCTCCCGCCATTCCCTTTGTTAGAAGTAATTAAAAACCCAATTAAGGGTGCTTTGCATTCCTGGCTAAGGTAAATTAAATCTTGCCTCTACCTTAAAAAACTCAAGACAAAGGTAACACTTTGCTGCTGCTCTGAATTAACTATTGGTAATTGTACAGCAGTAGCTGTAAATAGAGCCTTTCCCTTGGGGATTTCGCTGGCCCCGTTGGACTCGGCCCGTTTTTAATCCAAAGGCAATCTGCAAGTTTAACAAAGTGCAGTTCCCTGTACTTTATATCAATTACATATCTGCCATTGTAATAGAGCAAAATGGATTATTTCCCCCTTGTTTTCCCTGTCTATTTTTAGAGTGAATGAGAACGGAATCTTTTGATGGAACCCTTGGCAAAAACAGTTTACGGAAACTCGCCGGTTTCAAAGTGAAGAGTTTTTGGTGTTTGGGTTTCAAAGTGCTTTTGTGTGCGTTGCCTATGAAACATCGTGGCAGGTTTTGTACGTGAGGGACTCCGGAGATTAGCCAGGAGGGTGGAGAACAGCTAAAACTAAATAGCAATGGGCATCTTGCATAATATTCTTAGCTTGGGTTTAATTTTGTGCCAGGTCTCCTAAAAAACCTTTAGGGTCCTTTTAGATTTGAGGGGTGGATGCAGCCATTGGGTTTATAAACTAGGATTCAGCAGGTATATTGTATGAATTCCAGTTGTGCTTATACAATAAACCATGTTCAATGAAATCAGGCTATTTTTATTTTTTTTTGCAATCTATCAGCTGGTTCCGTTTGTCTACCAGCCTAATGTGCAATAGGAGTTGTATTCACATGACATACTAAGACAGGGGTGTGAAACTGCTGGCCTAGGCGAAATCACACCCATCCCAGCTCCGGCAATGGGGAAAAAGTTGCGATACGTCGTGACACGTCATGTGACGTTGCGAGTTTGACACCCTTGTACTAAGATAACGTTTCCTGAATTGCGGTCTGTGTCTCTTCAACCAGATTCTGATAGATCAGAATTTGGAAACCAGGTTAGGGATGGGGTTCAAACTCCAATTGATGGAACTTGGTCACTCTGTGTTCAGGTGACATGTAGACACATATAAGGCATTAAACCCAGATACAGATGTGGGATCCTTCAGGCTCTCTGAGCTTGGTTGTTTTCTTATAGATGCATCAGTGCTAGTTGAGGTTGTCTAACACTGATGAGGTCACCTAGTTGGGTAATGAAATGACTACAAGAAACCAATCAAGGTCAGAGAGCAGCCGGTACCCCACGCTCCTCCTCCTCCCTGCAAACCCCTCTCCCTTCTAGCACTGATGATGTTATCTAGTTGGGTCATGAAACGTCTGCAAGAAAACCACCAAGCTCAGAGAGCAGAAGGGACCCCAACAGTTGAAGTCTGAGCTACAAATATTCTATGGGCCAAATCCAAGTCAGCATGCAGCTTCTCATACAAGTAGGAGACCCAGGCCACCTCAGGTGGTGACACCTGGCTGAAATTGACCTTTTGTAGCTGGTTAATACAAGGATGAGGGACCAACAGACCCCCCCCCCCAAAAAAAAACTAGATTGGGACGTTAAGAAAACATTGTAAAACAAGACAATGGCAAACCGCACCCATCTTCTTGGTCATTTCTACCTGACAAACAGGTGAGCCCTGGTTAAAGGGGGCTTGGATGGGAAGAAGAGATGGGAATGAAGAGAAGGACTAGGGGTGACATGATAGCAGTGTTCCAATATCTCAGGGGCTGCCCCAAAGAAGAGGGAGTGAAGCTATTTTCCAAGGCGCCTGAAGGCAGGACAAGAAGCAACGGATGGAAACTCATCAAGGAGAGAAGCAACCTAGAACTAAGGAGAAACTTCCTGACAGTCAGAACAATTAACCAGTGGAACAACCTGCCTCCAGAAGCGGTGAATGCTCCAACACTGGAAGTTTTTAAGAAGAGACTGGACAGCCATTTGTCCAAAATGGTATAGGGTTTCCTGCCTGAGCAGGGGGTTAGACTAGATGACCTCCAAGGTCCCTTCCAACTTTATTATTATTATTATTATTATTATTATTATTATTATTATTATTATTATTATTATTATTATTATTAAGAGGCTGCAATTTATAATGTTTGAATTCTTTGCAAAAGCCCAAAGCCTCTGGTTGCCCCATCCTGCTTCTATCGCAAGTTTCGGAAGCATCTTCACCTATTTCTCACTTTACCTGTGTGCAACAGGTGTTCTTCGATTATTCGTAAGATGCTGGGGTTAGAAAAGCGATTCCCATTTGCATCCAATGAATATTGTATGTAAAGCAACCCCAGGAATATTTTTGGTCCTTCTAAAACCACCCGTTCCTCTCCTGTGCCATAAAGAGAGATTTGGGGTGTAGGTAACCTGCAAGGAGGCCACGGAGGGGGAGACTCGGGGGGTCCGCTGGGCACCAGGAAAAGAAGTCAATGGCTTGCGCCGGGGAGGGGGGCATTTGGTGGACTCGCGGCCTTCCACCCATTTATTCTGCAAGCTTTGCAGCCAAGAGGCCGCTTTGATGTGAGCGCTTTGTCAAAAAGCCCCTCTCAGTTAAGACGCAAAGCGGGAGGAAAGCCTGCAACGTGGGAGGTCGCGCATCGCGCTGCTGCTGCCTGAAGACCCTCCACCCGTCCTACCTTGCTAAGCCGCAACGGTGTCATGAGAGAAGCCCCCGCGGGTTGCAAGTTTGCTAAAGCGGTGCCAAAGCTCCTGCGGTGCCGAAGGGGGAAGGGAAAAAAAAACATTTTTTTTTTAAAAAAAAGAAAAAACATAAAACCCTTAAAAAAAAGAAAAAAGAAAAGAATATAAATTATTTAAAAAAAAATTAAAAACCGGAAATGAAATAATAATAAAAAAATGAAACTGAAAGAAAATATGAAAGGAAAAAAAATAAAATAAACGAAAATGAAAACAGAACGTAAAATAAAATAGAAACGGGCCACCGTTGCACCAACCTGACCTCTCCCTTCTTGCAAATATATATATATATAAATAAAAAAAATAAAAAACCGGCGCTGTCCTGCATCCTCCCCCCCCCCCCCGCGGTCTTTTTGCACCGCTGGCGCAGCTGCATCCTCCTAATTACTCTTAATTTCCCCCTTCGGCGCAACGTCGCTGTCGCTTCCCTGGCAGCCGGTAGGGGGCGCGGTGGAGCCGACGCCTGGCAAAGCCGGGACGGCTTCGGAGAAAGCCCTTCCAGCAGGCCGGGTGGGAGGGAGGGGGGAGAAAGAGAGTAGAAGAGCGCGCAGGCGCGCGGGGCTTAGGCGCGCGCGCTATTTCTTTCCTTTCCTTTCCTTTTTTTCTCTCCCTCTCAGCCGTTAGGCAGGGAAAGAGCGCCGGCTGGTTCCCGCCACGCCCCTCGGACGCTTGATTGTCCAATCGGCGGGCGAGAGGCGCCCGAGAAAAGGGCGGAGCGCGAGCTCTGCGCGGGAAAGACTCTTGCGCTCTTGCCAGTTGGAGGCTGGCAGGCGAGGGGGGGGGGGTGCGCGCGCTGCTCCTGGCTCCCCTCAGTAAAGGGGAAAAAGTGTGTAAAAGTATAAACCCACGTTCTATGACACACAACCACAAATCGCCCCTATCTCAGACACGTGCCTATATCCATCTATATGTAAGCTCTATAAAAGAGATACCTGGGGCAAAAAAGAGAGGGTCCCTTGGGATATCTCTACATGCGTGTATGTAACATACATAAGAACCAGGGGTGGAAAACATCATCTGAGGAAATGGATGGATGGATGGAAGAAGAGAAAAGACCCCCCCCAAAAAGAGCCATTTTGGTCTGGTAGTTAAGGCTAAAAAACTAGGAGGTTGTGAGTTCTAGTCCTGCCCTTAGGCAGAAAAGCTAGCTGAGCACAACCTACCTCACAGGATTGCTGTGGAGAAAAAAAGGAGGAGGGGAGGAGGATTAGATATGTTTGCCGCCTGGAGTTGTTTATTAAAAAAATAATAATAAAGGTGGGATATAAATAAAATAAATAATTGGACAGGTTAAAAGTTATTCCCAAATAAAGGCCAGGCCATTCACATTCGCAGCTCAGGGAGCTGAATTTGCAGAAGCCCCGTGGGAAAAATTGCATAGCCCAAAGTTCTTTTTTTTCCTAGGCATCTAGTCCTAGGCAATTAGTGGGATTTCTCTGTGTAAAGAGTATTGCTTGGAAGAGTCTGTTCCTTGGGATCAGACAGCCTAGCGCTGTGTTGGCCTTTTTGGCAGCTGCAGCACACTGCTGGCTCATATTTAAGTGATTGTCCACTAGGACTCTGAGGTCCCTCTCACAGTTACTACTATGGAGCAAGGTACCCCCTATACTATACCTGTACATTTGGTTTTTCTTGCCTAAATGTAGAGCCTTGCTTTTTTCACCATTGAATTTCATTTTGTTAGATAGCGCCCAGTGTTCCAGTCTGTCCAGGCCCTCCTGTATTTTAGGCCTGTAACTTCTGGAGTGTTGGCTATTCCTGCCAGCTTGGTGTCGTCTGCGAATTTGATGAGTTCCCCATTCCATTCCATTCTATTCTATTTTTCCTCACTACTAGTGTCTTGAGCAGGGGGCTGGACTAGAAGACCTCCAAGATCCCTTCCAGCTCTGATTCTATTCTATTCTATTCTATTCCTTTTCTCTATTCTATTCTATTCTATTCTATTCTATTCTATTCTATTCTATTTATTCTATTTATTCTATATTCTATTCTATTCTATTCTATTCTATTCTATTCTATTCTATTCTATTCTATTCTATTCTATTCTATTTATTCTATATTCTATTCTATTCTATTCTATTCTATTCTATTCTATTCTATTCTATTCTATTCTATTCTATTCTATTCTATTCCTTTTCTCTATTCTATTCTATTCTATTCTATTCTATTCTATTCTATTCTATTCTATTCTATTCTATTCTATTCTATTCTATTCTATTCTATTCTATTCTATTCCTTTTCTCTATTCTATTCTATTCTATATTCTATTCTGTTCTGTTCTGTTCTAGTTCTGTTCTAGTTCTGTTCTGTTCCAGCCCCCGAGCTGCGCGGGATTCCAAACGGGCTGCGCGCGGCTTGGCGAGGCGCTGCTGTCACGAGAGTCTCAATCGCTCCTTTCTTTTTCTTCTTCTTCTTCTTCTTCTTCTCGTCCTGGCAGATTCTTCCAAGGTTCGCGCACGAGGAACGAAGCCGCCGGAGTCCAGACCGAGCCCGTCTCGGGGCGACGACCACCTCCCCGGCCTTCCCCCCCCCGCCCCTACGACCGACGGACCCGCCTTCCCCCGCCCCGGAGCTGGCGGGGAGGCGAGGGGCGCTTCCCCTCCGCTCGCGCCGCTGCTTCTCCCGCGGGAGGGAAACTCGAGCAGGTCTCCCTTCGCCGCCACCGCCTCCTCCTCCTCCTCCTCCTCCCGCCGGCGGGTCGCCGGTGGCGCAGCTCGCCCGGAGAGCAGCCCCAGCACCGGCACCGGCGGCGGCGGCGGCGGCTTCTTCTTCCCCAGCTCCAGCCAGGCTGCGCTTCACCTGTAGGCGGCGGGGCTCCTCCAGTCTCCGGAGCCGGGCGAGGCGCCAGCGAGTGGCTCTCCTCCTCCTCCTCCCCCCTCCACGCGTGGAAGCCGGGCTGGGGGCTCGTCGAGGCGCAGCAGCTCCAGCAGCAGCAGCAGCAGCAGCAGCCCCGGTGGTCCGATCCCCGCGGCGCTGCCTCTGCCCGGCGCCAGGGACTTCGCCAACTTCGCCAGCCCCGGAGGAGGACGGCGGCGAGCAGCCGGCCGGCCGGGCAGGCAAGCGAGGCTGAAGCCAGGCGGAGGGGAAGGCTGAAGCCGCCGCCGCCGCCGCCGCCTCGCCAGGCAGGGCAGTGCCAGCCGCCAGCCGCGTCCTCCAGCCTTGCAGCAGGGAAGGGAGGCGAGCGCCACTGCGCTGGTGGCGGCGGCGGCGGCGGAGAAGGAGGAGGAGGAGGAGGAGATGGAGACGATGCCGCCGCCGCCGCCGCCGCTGCCGCCGCTGCCTGCTTCGCCCGGGTCTGGAGCTCGCCTAGCCGGCGCGAGGAGGGAGCAGCTCCGCCGCCGCTCCAGCTAAGCGGCTCCTCCGCCGCCGGGACGACGCGCTTCGCCCGCCCTCCCCCAGCCCCCCGCCAGCCTGCCATGCGGGCGCGCGGCTCTGCCCGGCCGCGGCGACTTCGCCGGGACTCCGACCGACCCCGACGGGACTCCGCGCGCAGCCCCGCGCCGGCCCGGGACGCTCCTCGGCGGAGCAGCGGCGCCCGGACCCGGATAAAGTTAAACTTCTGCTGCGGAGACCCCGCTGGTGGAGGCTTCTTCTTCTCCTGGCCGTCCGGCTTCTCCGGCCGCTGCCCGGGCTGGTGGGCGTTGCTCTGGCTCCAGCTGCACGTGTGGCGCGCCCTGGCGCAAGGTAAGCGGCCGGGCCCCCCCCCCTCGCCTCTGCCCGCCTCCGGCCAGCGCCGGGCATGAATCTGCAATTCCGCCCCGCCGGCACCGGAGCCAGAACCGAGGGGGGGAGAGGCGGGCGGGACTTGGGGGGTGGGGGGGCTTCGGGGATGCTGGCTGGGCCGCCGCCCCAGAGGCTGCAACAGGACGGATGGGGGGGCACGGGGAGCTGGGGCGGAGGCGAGGGGCGCTCCCCGGAGGGCTAAGCCCGGCCTGTCTCGTTTCCCTCCCCCCCCCGAGCCAAGAAGCGGGCGGCGGGCGAGCCAGCGCGGCGCCGGGGCGAGGAGGGTGGTGCTGGCCGCCGACCCGTCTTCCTGGGCTCGGGAGATCCGGCCTCGCCCGCTCTTGGCTGGGGGGCTCCGGGAAGCAGCCAGGAGCGAAGTCGAGCAGCCAACCCCCCCCCTCGCCGGCCTTAGGGGAGGGGAGGGGAGGGGAGGACGATCTCCGCTGCTCGGCTTCCCCGGTCCTTCGCGCCCAGCTACTCTTCCCCCCCTCCCCCCCCGGGCTGAGTCTGCCCCCCCCTCCCTTCTTGTCCCGAGAAACGCGCGAGGCCAAGCCAAATATTGGCAGCCTTTCTCCCAAGCCTTTCACCCATCTCCCCTCGAGTGAAAGTGGCCCCTTCCCTTGTATTTTGTATTGCCCCCTCCCTCCCCCCTCTTTCTTCCTTTCTTTTTTTTTTGTGTGTGTGTGTGATAAATATCATCATGACCTTTGGGAAGATAAATATTTGCACGGATATTTAAACGAGATTTCTTGCAGTCCGCAGTGAAGCCAGTTTTGCATGCAGGGGCTTGAATCAATTAAAATGACCTTTTCGGATATTGTTTTTTTCTCTGGCTGAAGAGAGAAAGTAACTTTCCCTAGAGAAAGCCAGCCTCTTCTCCCTGATTAGCTAATAAGATCTGAGCATTTGGGAGCAGTCAAGACAAAACAAGTCTGCAGCTTGGTGCAACAATAACTTGGTGTGTTCAGTAGAAATTGCTTAAATAAATGTACTTAGGAACTGGATTATGTTACCAGAAGTGGTTTTATTTTACTGAAGCTTCCGTGTTCTGTAGCTTTAAGAAAAAAAGAGACTTGCTGTTCCTCAGTTATTCAAGATGTTCCTTTAGTAGTGCAAAGTTATGGCTTGGATAATAAGTGACCTTCTGAATACTGTAAAGATAAGGCCACTCCTTGCGATGTAAGATACTTGTAATGGTCAGCAGGCATGCACTGCCAAGCTAGGAAATCACATTTCGAGGGGATTATTAAGTATTAAGCACTTAAAACTCCCTGGTGCCAAGTATGGACCAGGGGTCCAGCTGCTAGCATATTTTGACCGGTGCTTAAGTGACCACTTCATTTCCGGAAGTGCTAACAACGTGCTGGTTATTATCCAGCCTTTCTTTCGTAGCCCTCTGAAAACTATAGGATTGATTGAGGAGCACATGGAGCAAACACAATTTGTTCAAATCATGAGGCTGTGATTCCTTGTCCCCTAAAGTTGATTTACATCAATGATTAGGACTGAATCTTTCAATGAATAAAAGGCACAATGGGAGTTCGTCTTTTAAAGGGAAAAAGGATTGGCATTTTGTTGGTACTTCAAATGACTGAATTGGTCAGGAGCCCAGGAATCTTATGGCTTTCTTGTAGCAACTCAAAATAAACAGACCAACAACATGGCTGGCTGGGGAATTCTGGGAGCTGAAATCCACAGGTCTAAAAATTTCCAAAGTTGGACACCCGTGCTGTAGATCATTACTATTTGAAGTTTTTAAGACGGGAGATAACCAACCCCCCCCCTCCTAAACAATGTGGCTCTAGTTATCTTGTTTCATATAAATACTTTGGTCTGCTTGGACATCTTGAGTAGGCTGCTAATTTACATCTAGAGACTGGGGTCCTTGTTTTTAATGCTTAACAGGATTTCAGACTTTCCCCCAATTTAAACAACAGCTATCCCTACCATATTTTGCAATCTGGTTTTGAAATCTTCAGTTTCCAAAGCAATTTAAGTAGACCTTGGCTATCTGGAATCCGTGCTGCAGATCTAATTGTGGTCTAATTGGCTATAATCCTACAATGCTGAAGTTGGTACATTGTTCATATTTCTTATAATTAGTGGATTTAATCTGAGATTATGTTAATTTCCTATTAGTTAGCATCTGAAAGAGTTTGAGATCTGTGGGACAAAACCTTAGCTTTCAGATACGATGAATAATTTTCAGCCCCCTTTGGTTTTACATGTCTCAAGCAGAGATTGTTTAGCATTTTTATTTCCCAGAATATTTTCAGTGCCTCTTTTTTTTTTTTTTTTTTTTAGCAAAGCTTCTTTACTGACTTTTTAAAACAGTTTTTGCTTTTCAGTATTTTGTTTTCCTGGCATATGAGAACATATTTTCATACAAAATAACTTCCTTCCAGAAATGTAATACAAACATTCCCAATGTAACAATTCAGCGTAGGCCAGTTTCAAATTAATCACCTACATAAAAGGCATTAAACACATTGTTACTAAACCGGCTACAGAAAAGAAACAGACTCATTCACAATTTACTTTGGATGTAATTTGTTGATTGGTCCAAAGGTTTTCTCAAGTGGCTGTGGGAATCTCTTTGCTGGGTCTACAGCTCAAATTGATTAGAGGCCTTTTGTACAAAGGCATGCTAGGAAGATTATTTGAAACCGTTTATGAAATGGAGAAGGTCAAATTTAAATCAATTACAAGTGCTGGATCATCATAAATCTCTCCCCCCCCACACACACACAGACAAAGAATCTTCATCCTTCAACTTTTAAAGAAGTTTGTCTTTTAAGTGTTATTTTTTTTTTCTAGTGGCCTCATGACCCTCATTTATGACCCAAATATTGGTATCCCAAGAAGAGAAAGAAGTGGCTATGTAGTTAGAAGTATGCTTGGAAGAAACTGGTGATTAAAATTTATTTCAGCTCTGGACCAGTTTGGCGGAGGACTTTGGCTGAGGGAGAGGCATGGAGACGTTGATTCTCTGGAACTCGTGGTGGATTGTCTAGTTTCATATTTGAAGGCCACCATCAGTGTGGCAATGGGGAAATTCTGTTTGACCCCTAAGACGTAAACTCTGGAGACCCACCAGCTTCTTTTCATTCTCCCCTGCTATCCCAAAGGTGCTTTTTCACGAGGCAACTGGATTCTCTAGTTTATCTTTGAAGATGTTTCGCTTCTCATCCAAGAAGCTTCTTCAGCTCTGACTTCTCCACCATCCAAGTCAGAGCTGAAGAAGCTTCTTGGATGAGAAGCGAAACATCTTCAAAAAAACCCAGGAAAATCCAGTTGCCTCGTGGAAAAGCACCTTGGGGATAACTGTGACATGGATGATTTGAGAATCTCCATAGACATTTCCCCCTGCTGTTCTGCATCTACACGGACCTGCTGAAAGCAGTCATCCAGAGACTGGAAGTGCCATGTCGTTAGTATTTATTTATTTATCTATCTATCATGAATGCTTTTCCGCCACCTCAATCATTTCCCTCGAAGCACCTTGCCTGAACAACATACGTTAATCACCTCACAATAATTAACACATTATCAATGTTATCAAATAACAAGTAGTCAACAGAAGCTACAACACGCTCTCGTAGTTTGCTAATAAACCACAGTACGCTCATAGTTTGCTAATGCTGCTCAACTTCTCTCTCTCTCTCCCCCCCCCCCATATTCTATCTGGATTAAGGTTAACAGGTCTTTTGACAGTTGCCTGAGGGGCTGTGATGGATTGGGTGAGAGCTGGCAAACTGCAGCTGCCTCCAAGATAAAGGAGATAAGGTGGTTACAGGCTTGGAAAGTAGAGAGATGCTCTTAGGCAACTAACTGGGACATCCTAAGTGTCACGTAACTGGTCTGAAACTGCCACCCCATTTTCCTGTGAGCTATCAGGCCCCAAGATAAGGAGCTGACTTTAGCTAATAAACCCTTCCTTTCTTCCTTAAATACAAATAGAATTATTAAGGGAAAAGGCATATCTTACTGGAGGACATCTTTCAACATACTTTTTTCCCCAATAATAAGCATTTTTTTAAGCATTGAAAGATGGCCTAGACAAATTATTTTCTTTGGCACTTAACAACAGGAGCTGAGTTGATTTTTTTTTTTTTTTTTTTTTAGGGAAATAAAAGCACAGGGTATAGCTTTAAGCATTCTTTAATGTAAAACAGTACTTTAATGTTTAAAGAAAGAGAACATGCCTGGTTTTCTTAGATTAAAGAGATGTTGGTGCAACGTTTTATGACACTCGATCAAATCTTTCATTGAAAGTGGTTTAAAGAGCCGAATGCTTAAAGTGAGATTAATGTTCCACGTGCTTTAATAGAACCCCCAGAAAAACTGATGGAAGAGGAACATATTGTTATGTGACAATGGGGCTTTTAAGACATCAAATATATGAATTGGTAGCATTGGCAAAATGTGCTAATTTTAATAATTCCGTAGAATAGAAACAGCATTTAACCTAGAGAGTACGAAGAATTCAAAAATGACGCTCAGTTTACAAACTTGTTATCCACTAAAGGCAGAGAAATATCCGAGAAGTTGCAAATATAGCCAAAGATACAGTGTAGAAAGGCTGTAGAATTTTTCCTGACAGGCTGCAAATCTTCAGGTCAGGAATTTTAAGGGGAGGGGGGGGGTTAACAATACACAGCAGTGACTACTTTCTTAGTGCTTCATTTCAGATGGTTGCAAAATGCATATTACTATGCTTCTTTGGTGCTGTTGAACCTAAATAGAACCAGCTCTGGGTTGACCTTTGATGCTTGAGAAAGGTATTTCTACTCACTCTACTAATAGAAGAATATGGAGATAATTTGGATAACCAACCCCCTCCCTTTGTTGTCTTAATTTTATGTATATTTGTGTTACACTGGCAACAATCTTTCTGGAAACTGTATTTTTGCCAAAATGGCCTGGGATTCTTTCCGCCACCTTGCCAGCATGTCAGAAAGACGATGAATGGGAGGTATCTGATCTCTTGGAGAAAGTATCACTACTGCTACCCCAGGGATGGCAATGGGGAAGACAGATGGAAATACGTAGCTCCTTGAAGTTGGCCTCTTCATTAAGCACCAGCAATTTGTTGCCTTGGGAAATGTTGAAATTTCCAACTTCACACTTGGATTGTAAAAAAATAACATTTTCTCCTTGTAGCCAAGATGAATTCGAAGACCTGATGGGAAAAAAAATATTTCGGCTTTTACTTTGAGGAGAAGGATGATAATAATATTAAGACAGATGTATTGTCATTGTTGAGAAACTGCATTGTATTTATCGTCTCACCAAAGATAAGAACAATAAACTTAGACAGGAAATCCTTCTCCTCTTCTGTTTTCTACTCTAGCACCTGGAGAGGACTTTTGCTTCTCCGTTATGCTTTGCAGTGGCAACCTGCTCTTTATTTTGACTTATGAGCAAGTCAGAAAAAATGGACTCTGACTTGCAGATGATACTAGAATTGAGGGACAGATAAGGGTCAGTCCTGTCTGATAATGAAAAACGAGATAGTGTTTTGTGACTCCGTACACCAATAACGTAGGAAGCTTTTGAAGCTTCCACACAAGAGAAGTATACAGTAATACAACTCAGTAGATTATATTGGTGGCCTGGATTTTATTATTCTTTCAGAGAGGGGAAAATATGCAATAATAGAAAGCGATTCGGGAGGAATAAGCGATCTGATCCAGTCTTCTGATCATTCATCATTCTGTGAATGCAGCGTGCTTTTTTTTAAAACTTACAGGTTCTGACAGCTGTGTACTTCTTTCGCAGCTTTGGCTAGAGGCAATGCGGTCTATTCTAAAAGGCAAATAATAACATTTCTTGTGAGACCAAATGAAAAGACATTTGATATCAGATCTGAGAGAGCCGAGTTAATGGCATTTAGAGAGTCAGCCATTGCAACCGGATTCTCTTTCAAAGCTTAGCATAAAACACTTAATTTCACTCAGATACAACAGATTGTTTTTTCATTACGCTCCTTCAGAATATGGTGGCTTTCACTACCCACCATTTTAATATTCTTTACGTGCTGCCAATCCCATCTGCTAACGGAATAGACAGAATTATTCATTCCATTCTATCTATGGCCAGGTTCCTGGATAGGGAAAAGAGGATTTGTAACAGAACCACCCTAGCGATGAGCCTTCCAGGCAATACTTGGAATAACCGCCTCGGGACTTAAATTGAAGTTGGAGAAGTGCAAGAAAAGGTGATAGGCACTTTTTACCCTCGTCCCCGTTGATTTTAATTCAAGCCCGGTGTTTCTGCCGCTCTGTCCCACCGCTCAGCATTCCGGGATATGGCGGTCTAACTGACAATTCATCCACTTCTGATTCCAGCCCCTAATATCTCTACCGCTGCTTTGAAACTGGCAGAGTTTCCACCTGCTCTATTTAGAGCCTGGCAATGCAGCTAGTCAGGTTGAGGATCAAATTAGCTCCATCTGTTCTTTCCGCTTCGCTCTCACTTCCTGAGACATAAAAAGAGGTGATCTCCCTTAGAAGGGGTTTTTCATATTTTTTTTTCAACAGCCGTGTAAATACATTTAAAAAACAAACAAACCCAAAAACCTTAGACCCTACAAAGTATGACAAACCTGCCTCCAACTTCCAGATCTATCTTTAAACGTTTAAGGCCAGCAGGGTCCTCACCAAGTGACGTAGTGAAGTGTAAGAGAAGGAGTGGCAGAACCTGGGGTCGGAGTGAAAAGCAGCATCAGCCTAGAATCCCTACGTAGCCACAAGCGAACGAAGTTCACCTTCCTTGAATTCTAAAGTTAGACCTTTATCTGACGCCAAGCAGGGGTTAACTGTGAAGAGAAGGTTCCTGTGCATAGGCATGAACAGCAGTAAATCCTTGTAATTGGACCGTCACTGCGTGGACCTGGTCTTTCCCGCTTGACGTGAAGGGTGATCGTATTTGTTTTAATTATAGGAAAGGATATAAGGAGCAAGCCAGCGGCTGTGCAGTGGAGAGCTTTGATGGATTGTAAATGTTTGGTCCTGCATCAGACCTTCTTCCCCTGGTCTTCCAGATGACCATGGCTCCCACTCCTGTGCTCCGTGGTTACTGTACACTCCGTCCTTTTCGTTGTATACTTTTCATTTCCAGTGATGGATGTGTTTCTTTATTTATTAAATTTACGCACCATCCATCTTGCCGTCATGCAGCTCTGGGTGGCTTACCATCTGATAAAATGATATTATAAAAGATTCAAACCGTGAGACAATCAGTGCATTAGAATCAACAAAGAAAGAGCTAAGATGGCGGGAGGTGTACTATAAAGAAGAGGCGGGAACGTCTATTGGGACGCATTTGTGTACCTTTTCATACACACACCTGTTGCCTATACACCTGATGCACAGTCCTAGCCCCTGTCTAATTTTTTTTCCGGAGTGCAACCCTCACCACTGCATGCAAATATCCAGGATATCTTTTGCCTGCCCTGCAACCTGATCCATTCCTATTATTACACCCATTTCTTTCCCCTTGCAATTTGGCTGGTTCTCTTTTCCATCTGCCCAGTTCAGGATCATTTTACCAACAGACCTGCTCTGCAACTTGGGAGCACCACCCCTTTTGTCCATCTGTGTCTTAGTTTCATTCTCCAGCCCTTCCTCTTCACTCCCTTCCTCCTTAAAGATTTCCCTTAACCGGTCCTTCTTCCTCCATTCTGTGCCTACTCTATGCTCTACTCTAGACAGAAGTAATAAGTCTGAGTTTCATTCTGTTCCTCCCAGTGAGTTTTCCTCTGCCCAGTCACATCTGGACCAATGGCCTTTTCTTTCCTTTCCTCCAGAGCTTAAACCACGCTTTCGAATTAAACAGCAATTTGCATTGTTAACTGGACAGCTCATTTCCTTCCACATCTTCCGAGGGACAGTTGTCAGGCATCTTTGTGAAGGTGTGAGATTTTTAATTCCATCCCCCCCTACTAGGTATTTCACCATTGAATTGGTTTGCTCAAGTGCCTTGCCTTTTGCAAAGACACAAATCATGTGTGCAAACTTGCAAATGTATGGAAATCAAGGGAGAGAAAATGCATTCTCCAAAGAGACGGGGGAAATATTTCTAAGAGGTGGGCAGGTTATGCATTCTCCCAGAATTTCATTTCAGCACCCCCCACCCCCCCAAAAAAGATCACTCCTAAAAGCAGCAATCATCTGATTGTGTTCCTGTTATCTTGGGTGGGTTTCCCCCCCCCCTCGCCATCTGCCTTAGCCACCTCTCCTTGTAGGTGCTAAATTTACAACCTCTGGGAGAAAAGGAGAAATTTTGCAGGTGAAGACAAAGATGGGATTCTAGAGAAAGGAATGAGAGACCACCTGAGGTTTCCTTGCAGGCAGGTTGTTGTTGGTTGCTACAGGTAAGAAGGAAATTACAAGGTGGTTTTAGAATCTTCACTTGATGAGGATTATTAATTTTCAAGATGATTGTAGACAATCTGCATGCTTGAGAGGCTAATGATTTGAACGTGCCTGACGATCTTGTCTCTTCTTCAAAGCTGGCATTTATTACAAAAGAATTGTCATTAAGAGAGGGGCAGAGTTTGGCTCTTCAAACTTCCAGTTCGATGTTTGGTTATCTTTCTCTCCCCCCCCCCCAAAAAAAAAATCTTAACAAATCTGACACTGAGATGGTTTAACTTCTGGCGACTTCCAAAAACGGGAGTGGTTTGGTGGCTGATTTGTTGGAGAAATTTATCCAATATAATCTACAGCCCTGATGCTGGGCGCGGTCCATCCATTGTTGACTTGTTGCTCCTGACTCAGATCCTGTGTAGTCTTTCAAGACTGGTGAAGGGTGGCTAGGAAACCCATCCTGTTTCTTATTTTCACGATGGATTATTGCAGATAATTGGGAATTTTGTTTGTTTTAGAACTCTAAAACGATACCAGAGATCAAGAAATGTGAGTTTTCTTCCTCCTAGCTTCCCTGGAAGCTGGCTGGAATTTAGGCACTTCTCTTTCAGATAAGAAAGCAATGCCTGCATACTTCAGCATAAAATGGATTGTGAAGTTTGATAGAATTTCTGTACATGTCAGTTAAATGAGAGAGAGAGAGAGAGAGAAAAAATCTGATTAGGAGTTACTCTGTGGAAGCATATGATGCGCTTCTCTGAAAAGTAATTGCTCTTTCTTCATGGCTACCCCTAGTCATACTTAATACTTTTTCTTACTTAAAACTAGTTTTACGGTAATGGCAGATCTTCGAGGATTGAAAATGTCCCCCCCACTGCCAGATGTTCTGTCCATAGGAAGCTCTTTTGAATACCAAAAGCAGCAAATGTTCAGACTTCAGTTTACAGATGACCAGTTTACAGGTGTCTCAGGGATTTTAAAATTCAAAGCCTTGATGCTACAATAGGTTATCAGCCATTTGTTGCCAATCTAGTGTTTATCACTCTGGGTTGCCTACTTTGAACCGCTGTGCAATATTGCAATGTTATTTCATTCTTTTTTCTTTTCGTTACCTTCTTGATAGCAGCATTTTAAAAAAAAATACATACTATGTAGGAAACCAGCTTAGTGTAGAAAACAGAGCTTGGGTTAAAGTCCATGCATCAGGGATGTATATGAACTTGTACATCATGTGCTTCACCTCGTCACACTTGTCATGTTTTATCTCTAATGGCTAGTTTAATGATTAAAAAATTGATCGTTGTGAGTTACTCAGAAAGTCGGAAGTGATGTTCACATGATCCCGGGATGCTGCAACTGTTCCCAGTTGTCAAACAGCCAAATTTTGATCATGTGCTTGTGGGGAATGCTGCCGGGATTATCAGTGTGAGGACCATTGTCAGTCCCTTTTGGCAGTGTTGTCGTAACTTTGAACCGTCAGTAAATGACTTCTCGTATGTCGAGAACTCCCTGTACTTTTTTCATGCAATCAAATTCCCAGTTGGAATCCATTTGCTATCTACAGTCCCAGCTTCTTTTATTAGAGCCCGTTGGCTGCTCTAATTCTTTTATTACAGCAACATTTCCTTTTTTAACCTGGGAAAAATGAACATGCTCAAGTCTGTGGCGCCACCCATCCCTTTTTGGTGTGATCGCCTCAAGTGTTGCACAGGTCAGGCTTAGTTGTGATAGCCTCCTTTCACTTCAACAGAACATCACACTCAGGTGCTTAAAAATATTTATGAGCTGAGCTGCTGTATCTAGAAAAGGTATCCAATGGGGCTCACAGTATACGGCAACCTGAAAATTTGACAACTATAACAACTTTTTAAAAAGCGTTAAACTCTATGGAAGCAGAGCCGAATGTTTTGGCCCAGCTGCGCATTTACTTTTCTTTTTTTTTAAAAAAAAAAAGCAGAGTTACAATTAACTATAAACTGTTTTAAAAAGTAGTTGTATGCTTGCTGCTCTTGAGCTTCTGGTTGTCATTCATTTTGACTTAATGGCATGTTATGTTTACTGCTGAATCATTGCAACCTGAAACAAATAGGCATGATGATGTGGTAAATTATGACACATTCCAGCTTTTATTTCCCCATCTGTCAATTGGTACCGATAGGAGGTATCCAGCTGTCAGTCAAAGCTGAGCACAGAGGGTAATGATATTTACCACAGTTTCGGATCTAAGATTGATTTCTATCACATATTCATGTAAGCAGATTAGTTCTGAACAGCACCCTGTTATTAGTGCAAGGAAACTTATGTCTTCCTTCACTTTCTTCCCTGGCAATGAAACAAGGTCCCAAACTCAAAGTCCTTTTGGTGGCAGAAGAAAATAGCCGTGTTGAAAACAAGCCAGGTTGATTCCTGGAGATTATCTCAATATGACTTCATAAGGTAAAAACCCAAGAAGTTTAAAGCATCTTTGCTAAGACTTGGCCTAACTAGGAAAAAACAACAACAACTCATTTGCGACCAGCTAAAGTAACTTTAATGGTCACCTCCGGCATGTTTTGTCCTGTGGCTATTGAAAATGGTGACCTCCTGGAAGCAGTGTAACATGGGAAACCTTACTCCGAAGGCGGCAACTGTTCAGGAGTTGCCCACAAACGGCGTGACACAATTTTCAAAAGCGGAAGAGAGGGGAACGTGGAGCCCAGGGCTGGGTGCCAGGAGGGTGAAAATCGTCAGGAAATTAAGATGCTGAAAAAGAGTATTTGCAACATTCCGGGGGCTGCACCTCACACACACACACACACACCGGTGCGGTGTTATAACAAGGCCGCCTAGCAGAGTTGTCCGTTTTCATCATATTAACTTGGACAGTTTTCTCCTCCCCTACTGCTTATCTCCACTTTGATCCTGGCTTCTGGAATCGCCTCGGAATGAAAAAGCAGCCGGAGAAGTCCTGGTTTTGCAATCTTTATCGAACCAGCCCGAGACAATAATTACCCTTCCTACTCAAAGCCCAGCTCGCCTTGGGTTGTCGGCGCGGTGGTGGTGGGGATAAAGATCAAATCCTATGAAGGTGCCAGCTCATAGGATTTGGGCCATAGCTATTCTGCCTGCCAACGTAAGGAAACTGTTTGGGCTGCCAGGGGGACTCCAAGGAAAGACCTCTGCAAAACACTTCGTGTAGCTTGAGTGCCTGTAGCCTCTTACGGACTGTGGAAGATGGGACGAATGCAACAAGGCCGCTGACGCAGGGCAGATCCAGGGCTGAGTAGGGAGCGTCCCTCAAATCCTTGGCCAGTTGTCCTGGCCAGGTTGTAGGGAAGCATCTAGGGACACTCATGCTGAGCCCTGTAAGGAGTCATTCCTTTAGGAACAAGCTTATCTGATGCCGCACAAAATTGGCTCACTGGCTTCTGTGTTAAATTTCCCCAAGGAAATTTGGGGGTAATGCTGTCTGGGAGCCCCCGTGATCCCTCGGCTGCCCTTCTAAGCTGGCTGGCATGAACAGAAGGAGTTCACTAGGGGCAGGCTGGGTGGCATGTGGCCAATTCCCCGCCCCCCTCCTTTCTGCAAATTGAGCGTAATTGCAGATCGCTTGTCTCTAATCCTAGGCAGGGGTATTCATTTTTAATCAGCCCATGGAATTGGCAATCCCAATAACAGTGGCGAAGGGGAGGAGGTACAGCTCCAATCTGTGTTGAAACCGATTAAAAATAAATATTTCCTTTAATTTAATTGGTTTTAATGCCGGCTTCCCAGAAACGCAAGAGTTTTTAACCATGCTTTCATTTTAAGACCGCTGCTGGGGTTGATTCTTACCTGAGACCATGTTTGTGGGCATGCGCATGCACGTGTGTGTGTACACACACATAAGGGCTGTGAAGCTTTAATGTTGATGCATTAGTAATAGCAATTTGCCATAGCACTGAGACTTATATCCCACTTCACAGTGCTTTACAGCCCCTTCTAAGCGGTTTACAGAGTCAGCCTGTTGCCCCCAACAATCCGGGTCCTCATTTTACCGACCTGGGAAGGATGGAAGGGTAAATCAAACTTGAGCCGGTCAGGATCGAACTCTTGGCAGTGGGCAGAGTCAGCCTGCAATACTGCATTCCAGCCACTGCGCTCTTAGCATTAACTTAGCAACTGCGGCTTCTGAAAGCAGTTTTGTTTTTGATGGGGTGGTTTGGCTGAAGAATCTGAAGGAGCTGTGGTTATGTCTCCTAGAAGATCTTTTTGCCTTTGCATCAGAAGCACTGTATAAATGGATTATTTATTTTATTTACTATCTATGTATTCAAGGCAGCCCCCCTCTTCTAGGTTTCACACAGACACACACACACAAACAACTCTCCAAGCCAAGCCTGCCCCACTGCAGGAGGCTGGATTTAAAGCTTTAGTGCAAAGTGTTCAACCTTGGCAACTTTAAGACCTGTGGACTTCGACTCCCAGAATTCCCCAGCCAGCACGGGCCTTAAAGTTGCCAAGGTTAGACACCCCTGCTTTAAGTGTCTTCATTCCCAGTCTAACACCTCTCCAAGTAGATCATACCAGTGTACTTCCTTTTCTAAATATGAGGAATTTTCCATTTATTGACTGTGCATATTGTCGAAAATCTAGCCAAGCTTTATTCCATTTATTTATGGAACACTAGCCAAGCTTTATTATTCCATTCATAAAGCTTAAACATGCTGCAGTACAATGAATGCATCCTGTTTTCTGGTCAGTGAAACTAATTCCTTGGACAAGCCATCCTGCTACAGAGACTTAATAGCTAGCTTGGCACAATTGTAAGGGAGACAAAATGCTCTGTCATTTTTAAACCCGATTGTGTTCCCTTCCATTTTATTAATGCAAAAGTTACTTTATTCTCGGTAGTAGTAAAACAATAATACAGTCTAAAGGTTGCTAAGGAAATCTTTGAAGTTAACTCTTCTTCCAGTTGGCTGAAGGTAGCCATGAGTCACTTCTACAATTCCCTAGCATTGCTACGTTGCCAGGATACTGGAAAGAAGTTTTATGAGCAATACGGAACCACACATTAAATAATTGTTTCCATTGTTCTGCTTAAAAAAAAAAATCCAGGAAGCCAAAAAGATGACGAAATCCTATTCCATTTCCAGAATGAATGTGCTAGTAGAGTCCTCAACTTGTAGGTTGTTTCCTGTTAGGAGGATATGACTAGATCAGACTAGTATTTGTTGAAGTATTTGTTTTCTGAGCGGGAATAAGAAGCACCCACTTAAAAAAAAAATGGCTGAGTTGGTCACCATGATAAATTTTTTGTTAGGCTCAGGGGTGTCTACAAGATATGATTAAAAAAAAAAGTTAGAATGACATCTATGATGATTGAAGTTCTGTCTGTTCCTAATGTTGCGACTCCCGTCTTAAATTAATTCAAAGAAACAGAAGCGCAGAATACTCAAACGGCATTCTCTCCTTCAGTCAAAATATCAAATCTTCAAGTTCATTTATCACCAAGTGCTTTCAAAGGAAGAAACTTTCTCCTGCAATTCCACACGAACTGGGTTAGTAAGCTGTCAGAATACACCAAGTAAGAAACTAATCAAACTATGGAGGATAACATTTTGCCTCCCTGGCTGTAAAATCTTTTTTTTCCTCAACAAAATAACCAATTGCTGGCTATTTCATCTCTTAGCAATCATCGTACTTAACAGTTGGCGTTTAAGTGTCCATCTGAGCCTTGTCTGTGAAAAATGTTGATGCCTTGGCAGTGTCATAGCAACACTGAACGGACTGTGTATTTACACACCTGGTGTTAATTATACCTTTTTACATTTGCAGCACCAATAATACTGACTTCCCGTTGGAACAAAGTTGTTTTTTTCCCTCTGAAATCAGGGCCCAACAGTACGCCTTGCCCTCAAGTCTTCCAGAGCCTTCCCTGCAGTTACTGGATTTCTGCCATCCAAATTTTGCAGGGTTGCCAAGTTGCAAGGTGTTTTTTTTTTTTTTTTTAAATCCCACTGCTGATGCTTTTGCCCATGCTAAATTGCGGTGTGTAGTTTTCGGGCAGAAGCAGCAGAAGCCATGTAGAAGTGGCATCTCCCTTGCTCCATAGCTCCATGTACACCCCAGGCAGCCCTCAGCTAAAAAACAGAGCATTGCAATGTGCTGGATTGTTTATTTGACTCCTGTAGCAAAAATCAGTGTTTATACAGCTGCTACAGAGATTGGGATATTGTTTTTTTTTTTTTTCTGAAACAGCCAGGACACTAGATAGTCCTTTGTATCTAGGTGGGAACTCAGTTCAAGTGTTAGGCTGTGTTGATATGATATGTTTAACCCATAGATAACTTAAATGTGGTTTAGTCAGCCAGCTCAAATTTCTAGGTTTACAGAACACTGAATTGTAGATATGGGCTGACAGCCTAAAACGTGACTGTCTAGTAGTTTATAATTCAGTGCATCCGGTGAATGCAACCTTCCAATAGAGAGGTTAAAGGAGAAAGATCTGGAGATGATTGTGCCATCTATTGTCATGGTTCCGACAGATGAAACTCTTCAAAAGAACTTCGAGACATTGTTTACCTTAAAGAATCTTTATTTCGAGTAGCATAACATCGGCAGTGCATAATCGAAGCCAAAAACTGAATTCCCCTCCCCTGAGCACGTAGTATCAAAGTACAATTCCCTCCTCCCATTAACAGTCATAAATCACATTCCCCAATTAGCTTGAAACGCGGGCTTCCTCTCCAGTTCTCCAGCCCACCAAGTCCTTATCAGCTCTGGTTACAATAACCTTGTTTCTCACAGCTAGGCTTGGTGTTGTTTTGTCTAGCTGGACTCTCGTTCACATGCCCCCTCCCAGCATCATCTAACTCTAAAAGCAAAAGGTAAAAGATGGCTACATTTCCATCTGTTGTCAATGCAAAAACATCCGATGTTAGCAGCGTTGACATCTATGCTATGCACCAAATGCAGTTAAAGAGAACCGGGGGTATAGCCAGTCCAATAAAATAACGATATAACTCCCATCCCTCCCCCCAAAAAGTTGATAGCATTGAAAGACATGGAATAATAATGATAATGATAATGATAATAATGATAATGATAATAATAAAGTTGGAAGGGACCTTGGAGGTCATCGAGTCCAACCCCCTGCTGAGGCAGGAAACCCTACACCATTTCGGACAAATGGCTGTCCAGTCTCTTCTTAAAAACCTCCAGTGTTGGAGTATTCACAACTTCTGGAGTCAGATTGTTCCACTGGTTAATTGGAAGTTTCTCCTTAGTTCTAGGTTGCTCCTCTCCTTGATGAGTTTCCATCCGTTGCTTCTTGTCCTGCCTTCAGGTGCTTTGGAGAATAGCTTGACTCCCTCTTCTTTGGGGCAGCCCCGGAGATAGGGGGAGATAGTTAGAATTAAGCAGCTTCTTGACTGTGTCCCCTTTGTTAGTCTCTCCTTTTTGAATAATCTTGCCCATTGCTTGCTTAAAAAACAACAACCCCACCATTGTCAAGAATTATGAGTGCCGCCGTGAGCCATATGTATATCAAGAAGCCAGAAGCAATTTAGCACAACCACATGTGGCTGGTGAGTAGATAAATTCACTCAATTTGTCTTCTGAGAATGATTTGCAGGAGCTAAGCGTGCAAAGCCGTCATTCAAATAAAACAGGAAATATTCTTCTCTCCCCCCCCCCCCCCCCCAGAAGTTACTTTCTGCAGCTGCTGGAATAATCCCTAAACTGACTAGTTAGTTACCTTGCACAAAACGGTCTCTTTAGTAGAAGTCCAGTAGGGGGAGTCTGGATCCAGTGAGGAGACGAGAGACAGCTTGCAACTCCCTTGTAGACTCATAAAAATCTATAATCCTGCATGGCAACAATTCCCTAATAACTCACTCAGCTATGCACCTAAGGAGCACACTGTTCTCCTGTAAATTACTATAAAGTTGACTGCAAATAATCTTTGTGGCTTACATGAAACTCCTTTTTCATACATATTTTCCCCGTGGACTAAATGTAAAGAGACAGCAGATAATGAAACTTTAGGTGGGTAGTTAATATTCATTGCATTTTCCTAATTATCCTCACAGTGCCTTCAAAATATTGATTTCATATTGTTAACGTAGATGAAAACATAATAAGTCTCTAAATATTTCAGACAAATCAAATGGATGAGCATAGTAGCTAAGGCCCTTTAATCTGCAAACCTGCAGCTCTTTCAGAAATTAGATTAGTTTTAATGCCGAATCTCTATTTGCTGAATGCTGTTTTTAATTTAAGTAAGTTAAGGCTATATAACTGATTTAAGACTCTCTCTTCGCATTTTCATACAGTTTAGAGTGATATTCGTTAATAAAAGTAACAAACTGAGCAGTGCCTCTTCTACGTAAATGGCCATTTTAATTATTGTGTAATTAGTGTAAAATCATAATGTGTATATGATTTTATTGTTCCAGTAATGTATTGTTGTGCCTACCTAAGCAGAAGAAATAGCATTAGAATCAGCACGGAAATTTCTGACAAGGTGAGTTCTGCCATTTTACTGCATTTCCTGACTGCCAATAACTTTAGTTAAATATTATTAGAAGGGCTAAAGGTTTGGGGTTAAAAACAGCAATATCCACCAGGTCAGGCCTTAGTAGCTGTGGTCAATTCAGTTTAAGCCGAAAAACCTTTTAAAGACCACAGTAGCATCTGAATTAGTACTGATTGTTTTGATGGCGTTTATAATCATCACTGCAAACAGATAAGCTGTCTCACATTCAGATTTTTTTTCACCGTCTATTTGATTCCCAAAGAATGATCATATGCAGATACATCTTTAATGAAGAATTTTCAATTTTAAGGATTCTCCAGAATCACCCAGACTTCAAATCATCTTCACAGCTTCATGTTGAAGTTATGGTGATGATGTATACGCCATTGGAAGATTTGGGGACAAGATCGTCCCATAGAACTCTATATATGTAGTACCTAAGTATCAACAACAACAACTTGATTGTACATAATCAATTGCATACGGCATTTCTTAGGGCAATATACTTTATTCTTGTCAATACGAAGAGTTTTCAGAATATTTCTTGTTCCATATCGTAGAGAAATGCATGCCTCTTTTATTCCAGAACTGAAGCAAAATGGGAAGCTTCAGATCACTCATGAACTATGATTTAGTATTAAAGGCCCAGTGAAGATAAAAAAAGGCTTTGCATTTCACTAACATTTGACTAAAAGCAGTTCAATTCCAGCGATAGGATCTTTCCATTTCCTGATCAATGTTTTAAAAAAAAAATCAGCTAACAGTCAGAACAAACAGAAGGAAATATGCCTCTACATGTAATGATTCAGACGGCTATCTGATTATCTAAACCAGGGGTGTCCAACCTTGGCAACTTTAAGACCTGTGGACATCAATTTCCCAGAATTCCCCAGCCAGCAAGACTGGCTGGAGAATTCTGGGAGTTGAAGTCCGTAAGTTGCTGAAGTCCACAAGTGGCCGAGGTTGGACACCCCTGTTCTAAAAGCTGAGAAAACTGGATGGAAAATGTTGCAAGGTACCCCACATCCTATACATTTGGCAGAAGTGTCTTTCTAATTATCAATGGCAAAGATTAGGCATCCCAAAGAGAATCAGACATATGGTTGTAGACTCAGAAGAAGAGATCTGGATTTTACTTTGCCACAGGAGTAAATCCCAAACAGTGTGTGGATTATACTTCTTTAAAAAAACCTCCACTGTAATTGGTATGTTTATGTTGTTGTGATGAACCGTTAAAGTTATGAACAGAGTTTGCAAACCCCAGGAAGTCTTGGTGATTGCTCTTGTCAGGAAAATCCTGATCTCCAGGCGTTGGTTACGAGAGTGATGCATTTAGTTTGGCTCTGGAGCCCAAAGCAAATACTGCTTCAGTAACTTATCTCACTGTGAATAGTGCCTAACAGAAAACAAGTGTCTTTTTAGCCTGCATGGAATTGTGTGCTGTCCACCTCCAACATGGGTGCTGTGAAATAAATAGGCTATTCCAAACAATTGGGTAAATGTTTTATTTAGCTTGTCCCATCACCTCCAAAAACAGCAACTGAGCAGATGTGAAGGCATGATAAACAACAATAACTTCTGCCTGTCTCCTCTTCTAAAATAAGTTTGAGAATGGTATGATTATAAACATTTCCAAATTTGGAGCAATCTCTCCAAAGAATGCACCCCGCATTACAACGTTTAATATTTTAAGAAACATTATTCATGTAGATAAGAGGTCAAAAATAACAACAGGACCCTTGCCTCTGGACAAGCATGTAACAGCGGTGGTTTCCCACTTAACATATGTTTAACCAATTTCTATGTTTGAAAATAGGGGGAAAACAGCATTAATTCATGGTGATACATTCAATATTTGCTAGTGACAGGATTATTTAGCTCATAAATCCTTCGCAAAGATGAAAGCTTTGGCTGTTGACTGCAAGAATTGCAGAAAATCATCAAAGTAATTACTGGTTAGTTGGGGCAGTCTGTCTTAATGGTCTTTGCTAAATGTTACAATCATGCAGGCCGGTTCCCAAGTGTATGTCTTGGAAGTAAAGTGCTTCGGTGTAAAGTCCTGTTTACTTATTTTCAGGGTGGAAAGTCTTATGGTGGGTACCACACAAAATGGACTGACTCTCTTGTGCGAACTCTCATCTCTGTGATGGAAGAAATAGATTTTTATTTATTTCTGTTCACTCCTTTCCTGTTCCTCTCCCATCCATATGGATGCATACCTTGCATATTAACTGTTTTACGATGGCAGTTTTATTACTGTTTTAAACATGATTGTAAAGATGCATTGAAATATTTTACGGGACACCTAGGATGGTTGATTGCACCATAAAATAGTTTGTGTTATTTGACTTCTTGGAGAAGTGCTCCTAAAAGACTAGGGGTTTAAATGTTTTTGAGCAAGATTTGAGTTGTTGTGTATTTAAGCTAATTAAATAAATATCATGCAAAAATATGGAAATTAGAAAAAGCACCTTGCTGTTAAGGCATTCTGCGAATTTTATCTTCAGGCTGTTAAACCATCATTAGTCACCAAGTTGGGAGCTATTTCGCTATACAGTTTTTGCACTGTTTGCATTAGAAGCAACATTATCTTGTAGAGAATAGCTTGCCCACAGATACAGCCTTTATGAATGCCATTTATAATTAAAACACGTTCAAATATATTTCACAGTTTATGGATAGTGAAAATGAGCATCTTCTCTTCACTTGTTCCAGCCGAGAATTAGGAAGCACCTTGGACCAGATAGAATGGCGTGAAATGAAAACACCCTGGCTGGGTTTCAGGCAAGTGGGCAGTTTGTTTTTATTATTTTCTAAAGCCCCCCCTGGGTAGGCGATTTGAAAGCTGTACAATTTGAAAGCAATTAAATAAAACGAGGCTCAGTGGCCCAGAAAAATAGACACACGAAGAAAACAGCTCGATAAGTATTGTAACTGTCAGAGCTTCAAACCAGCTCTTCTGGAAGATGCTGTTGATGCCCCAACCCAGAAAGTTAGTTGTGTCACACTGGGCATCTTTGCACGCCAATGGTGGACCCTATCATTCCTCCAAAAATGTATGGCGTTCTCCTGGAGTCCTTTTACCCAAAGCAGGGCTTTTCAACCTGTGGTACGCGTACCACTTGTGGTACATTAATGAGTGGCAGGTGGTACGCAGCCCTGCCTAGCCAAGTGTAGTGGGGAAGGGAAAGAGCCAGCACAGGCAAAGACTTACAGTGAGAGAGTCCTCTGGAGCTACAGATTTTACTTATGAATGGAGCCATTTGGGGAGGCTGCCTTAGCTGGCAGCCAGTACTTACATTTTTTTTCTTCCTTAAGTGCCAGCTGGGCTCCTTACTTTCCTTTCTAGCCAGTAGCTAATTCTTAAAGGGGAAGTGCCTTTTTAAGCTAGTTCACTCAGCAGCTTGTCTTTTCTGTCTCTGGAGGCCTTTCCTTGTTTGATCAATATATGGAAGAGGGAAAATATGGGGGGGGGGTTCAAATTCTTCCTTCAGAAGGAGATGGGAATGAGAAAAAGGGAGGCAGGGAAGGGAGGCAGGGAAGGAAGTCCTGCCTTAGCACTTGGCCACCAGCAGCTCTGCCATTGACTTTGCTTGTCAAAAGGTTGCAGAAGGGGATCACATGACCCTGGGACACTGTGACCATCATAAATATGAATCAGTTGCCAAGCATCCAAATATAAATCACATGACCCTGGGCATGCTGCAATGGTCATAAGTGTGAAAAATGGTCATAAGTCATTTCAGTGCAATTGCAACTTTGAACAGGGTTTTTTTTTTGTCACCAAGTTTTTGACACCTTGCTAGGTGGCACTCGAATATTGCCATATCCTAAAAGTGGTACAATCGGTGAAAAGGTTGAAAAGCCCTGACCTAAACGGATACCTACATAAAACATCCTTTTAGGCTTTTGTTTTAGACATATGTCCCAGGCTTTGAGTTTCTCCTAAAGATGGTAGGTCACTCAGCTGTAGTCCAACTTCCTATCCCACACATAAAAGGTATGCTCCTATGAAGAAGATGCTCAGATGAATGCTTGTTTGGCTTTGTTGTACATTGCTCATAAAAGTGAAGTACCAAACAAGCTATAAACCATGTTGCAGCATATTTTCCAACATTAGATTCTTGGTAGAGTTTCATCTCTTTTATATTGATATTCAGCCAGTGTCTACTGACATGAATATGCACCAGCCGACAAAATGTATTGTATTTCTAATCTTCTGTTCTGCAGGGACCAGTTCTGGCTGACTTGCCAGCTCTTCTTTGTCCCCAGATTAAAATGCAAGTGCATTTCTCTTATTAGATTTAACTAGCATGTAATTTTACATTTGTGTTGATGCTAATTTTAGGAAATAGCTAGTTGTACACATGATGCTATAGCCTAGAAGTGAATAATTTAGTCTGTTCAACTATTTAGGGAAGTATTTATTTCATCCATTTTAAGGCCACCTCCATTGCAAAAAGGGGAAATCTGCACAATAACAGGATTAAAAATAACGGTACAATACTAAAAACAAACAGCAGTATCTCACAGTATATTGGGGGAAGAACAAAGCAAAGCCAGTATCAATCTTAAAACAAGGATCTAGTCAATTCAGGGATTGAGTAGAGCTTGGTTGTTTTCTTGCAGACATTTCATTACCCAAATAGGTAACATCATCAGTGCTAGAAGGGAATGGGATTTGGGAGGAGGAGGAGGAGGAGGAGGAGGAGGAGGAGGAGGAGAACTGTGGGGTCCTTGGTGCTCTCTGAGCTTGGTTGTTTTCTTGCAGACATTTCATTACCCAAATAGGTAACATCATCAGTGCTAGAAGGGAATGGGATTTGGGAGGAGGAGGAGGAGGAGGAGGAGGAGGAGGAGGAGGAGAACTGTGGGGTCCTTGGTGCTCTCTGAGCTTGGTTGTTTTTTTTTGCAGACATTTCATTACCCAACGAGGTAACATCATCAGTGCTAGGAGACAGTGGGATTTACTCTCATTTTATAAGCTATAGAGGCTTGCCCTTTCAATGTTGATGGGAGTGTTCTTGGTGGTTTCTTAATTAGGCTGTTGTTTACTGTTTGTTTGTCTGAGTTGGCAGTTCCTTGACTGGGATATTGTTTACTGCTTGATTGTTGGTCTAGTTAGTATTAATCTTGGTATTAATCTCTGCTCATCTGGGTGTTGATTGCTGGCAAGGAAGTTTCCAGGCTTGGCTCCGAAACCATGATTCTCTCCCACTAACCTTCAAAGAGACAACCTGCCCCAAGGTCTAAGCGATAACTTCCTAAATCATGATTGCAAAAGGAAAGGAAAAAAGAATTAACTGGCAAATGGAACCTTCGCAGGGAAAAAAAACCTCCCTCGGTGTTAGGTATTATTTTACGTCCATTTGAATCCATCAAGAGTTATTTCTTGCAAAGTGTGAAGTATCAGGGTAGGCAAAGCAAGCTGAAGCACAAATATTTATGGCAGGAGCAATCAAATCTAAATCTGCACATGGACATTATAAATTCAGATAAACGAATCACTCCAGTTATATTCTGCTCATAGTATAGTTCAAATTTCCTCCATGTATTTAATGGTATTTAGAATTTTCTCACAATTAGAAGGTGTTTTTTTTTTAAAAAAAAAATGCAGTATTGATCCTAGTTGGTTTACATTAATCACAGTGACAGAACGCAGATTAGATGTGCATCACGTTGTATTGAACTGATTTGAAAATACCAGGAAGACGCTATTAGGCAAGGGAGCAATTGGACAAACTGATAGAAGATGGGATCCTATAGAAGATAGGATCTATCTATGATTTTGCCTCCCCTCCCCCCAGTAATTCTGGAAGTTGAAAGTGGAGGACCAATGGATCTCTTCATTGGTCAACCTGTTCTTAGAAATACAAAGGAGAGGTTTGTATTATTATTATTATTATTTTTCCAGATTCGTGTGGTTTAAAAGGAATGAAGCTCTGTAAGCAAAAATCATATTGTTACTGATGTCCGAACAGATTAAGGCGGAAGAGGTTTTTAACCTGTCACTTTGTCAAATGCATCTTGTTGTAGGTAACCTAAAAACACGACTTTCTTCCCAAATTGTCACCAAGATACACTTTCCCCAAAACTTTCTCTCCAGCAAATTATAGAAATTACTGTAGTCTTAAAAGGTTAATGGCTGCCAAGCACGTCTGATGAGAGAGAGAGAGAGAAAAAAAAAAACACATTACAATTTAGAACTGTCTGAATAATTTGTGCAATCAGAAATTTACCCTGGACAAATGGGAATGACCTAAAGAACAACAAGGCGAAATGAGTTGGTTCTTGATCACATTTAAACAGATTTTATTCTACTTTATGCCCCGTAATCCCATTGGTTGGTAGGATAAGTGCTTTTTCTAATCACCACTTCCAGGATTTCCAACTTCCAAGATCAGGGACTTAGAAAAGTTGAGAGAAGCAGTAAATTATGTCGCATAATCCAGTTCTCCATGCATCCTTCCTAGCGAAACTATCCAATAGGAGTTTTCTTTAAACAACGCAGAGGTAGATACTCCACCGTTAATTCTTAAAATATATGCCTCGCCTTTGACAGATTTTGGTTTCGATCCCTTGAAGTGCCGTTGTTTTCCCCAAAGGTCTTTTGCAAATTCCAATGTGACAGGAAATAAAATATATTGATGGTAGCCATTCTGTGTAGAGAAACAGAGGGAAGCTTTTAAAGTTAATGCAAATGCTGCAATGCATGATATTTGAATAACGTTTCAGGATAGGCAAAAGGCTTTTTTTTTTTTTGTAATAAAATGATACCGAAAACATTTGGAAGAGATGGCTGTTATACCTACACGTGAAAGTTAAGGGGGCCAATGCAATTTGCAAGTGTTGTAGGATCTTGGCTGTGTTGGTTGGAAATTATGCACTTTTGTTTTGTTTATTTATCTATTAACTTTAATTTGATACCCAACTCCCTGAGAAGGCCGTTCTGGGAGGCTTTATGGAGGAGAAAGAGCAGAAGTGACATGAATGGGCTGCAAAAAGGTCCTTTTTCTGCACTTTTTAAACATCTCTGTGTGAACCTCTTTAGCTGTTTTGGAAATAAGTTCATTGGCAGTTTCTCATTAGTTTTTTTTCTTGCATTTCTTTCCACCACCCCCTCCCCCCCGTCGTTCTTGTCGTGTTTTGCATGGATGAGCTGAGATTCCAAATCATATTTGGTTGGAATGGAAGAGCAGGGATTGCAAAACACACTTTCGTTTTCTTGATAGCTTACTAATAAGATATGTCAATCGGAATCTCCAAGCAGGACTAATTTTTGGACAGAAATGTATACCCCACCTGTTTGGAAGGAATATCTGTGTATCTGAAAGAAAAACTCTTAGCCGAAATGGACATTTCTGATGAAGAAGGGCAACCTCTAGCCTAAATCACCGGTTGGGTTCCTGCCATCTGTTAAGTTATGATTTATGATTACATCTGGGTTCACATAACCTGATAAAACCCAAATCAAACCATGTTATAACCTACGATGGGGAAACCCAGCATATTCTCTTTCTGAGCCTGATGTTTCTCTTATGGGCCAAACAGAAATTGTTTGTAACTACATACAACAGAGTGAATCTTGGTACAAGCGAGAGATCTTCTAAACGTCTCTTTCCTTCTTGGTCTACATGACAGTAGATCACAAGATCTACCACGTATGTTGCTATCTCCTAATTCATCCCCCAACAGTGAGGTTTGGTCCAGATTTTTTCCATCTCAAATAATAATCGAAGTATGAAACCGCCAGTATAATGTGTTTTCAATGGGATTTATTAAAACCAAGAACAGCTACAAATACTAAGTTTATTAAAAAGCACGCTGTCAAGCTTCTTACAATCAGCCCTGTTTTACAACTGGGACTGGAGATTTGATAAAGCCTCTTTATTATCGACCCTAGAGAGTCTAATATATATTTTCTATAGGAGTAAGGACTTTTCTCCTGGCTTATATCACTCAGTGATTTACCACAGAAACATCCCAATGTGCGTTTCATCCTAATAGGCTGTCAGATTGATAAATCCTCGGTGTTCATTAACTTCGTGTTGTAATGAAGCATCTAATATAACGTGGGTGATTGTCATTCATAGTAGCGTTTGGCTTTTTATCCAACTGTGCATGAATAGTAGAATTAAACATTTGGTATATCCCTCATTTAGAAAAACTGGTCTTTTAGGGACCTCCAATTGAAGAAATTTGTAATTTTCCATTCAAAAGGTTTGGCTGGCAAGTGAGATCTTTTATTTGTCCTTCATAGAAAATAAAAAAGGCCTAATGTTAATTTGCTTCCCCCCCCCACCTAATAGTAGACGCAATTACTCCCAAGTATGTAAAATGAACAAACGCAGTATAATGGGGGAACAAGAGCGTTCATGTTAAATGGATATAAAAAGTAGGCTTTGCAGAACGAGTTATTTTAATTTGCTCTGCCGTAGCAGGAATGGACAGGGGCTGGGTGTTTGTTTTTAGAAACCTAATTGCCATCTGACAGCATATTTCTCTCAACCAGGTCTCCTACTGCTGCTATTTATTTTTTCCCATTCAGTTGATATCTCACCTTCCACCCAAAGCAGCTTAAAGCGTTTTTTTTTTTAAAAAAAAAATCCCCAGAGTTTAAAAAACACAAAGATTAGAAAGGGTTTTTAAAAAGATTCTGCTCAACAGAGCAGAACTAGCTGTCCCCTTCAGCCTAGATGACCGAGCCTTCAACCGCCGAGGGGTCTTCAAAGGTCCAAAGGTGTTAATATAGGATATTATTGCTTTGACAAACAGGTTTGTAATGGGAGAAGTCCTCTCTCCTACGATCAGATCTTGTCAGATGTGAAAAATCAGGACCACATGGGAAGGTCCAGTTTAACTGATTTATTGCCTAAAAGCTCTGCCCAGGAATCTTCTCAAGGGATGGTCAACACTTGCTAGGAGTTAGATTAAGACCACTGGTGATTATGTATGGATTCTAGACCGCTGTCTCCTTTAACTCCACCTCCAGGTTCTGCTGCTCCTTCTCCTACAGGTCTTGGGCTAGTTAGGATATGAAAGTTCATCATGCCAACATCAGTTTGTACCATTTAATCAGTGGCATCCACTCGTTACAGGTCCCAGAGGTACTTTTCCAAAAGGCAACTGGACTTTCTTGGGTTTTCCCCCCTTGAAAACGAAAAAGAGAAACGCTTACACGGAACCCCCCCCCCAGAAAGTCCATTTGCTGCTTGCAAAAGCACCTTTGGGACACCATGTCCTGGATGATGGAGAATCACCATAGACACTCATTATAGGCATCGTGTGATCTGTGTGGTGGAATATAGTCTGGATTCCCAGGAAGGAGGGGCTACACTCCAGAGAGCTTCGAAAGTTTGGTTGGCAAGAAGAGGGTTAAGGAGGCTCCCCCCTAGTGATTCCCAGAGTATATCTGTAGTTATGCAAATAGTTGCTTTAAGAAAACTGTATCCAGACTGGCCTGTTAGCATCATTAAGTGAGTTTGTGGATATCTGTTGTAAACAATGAATTTTAAGTAGTTCAATGCTTGTCAAGATTACATTCTTAAGAAAGTCTCCATAACGCAAAAGTATATATTACACATATGAATGGGTTGTATTCATTCTCTCGTAGATCTGTAGCTTGCTGATCTGGTGCCAACACAGATGGTATTTAACAGATAAAGCTATGTGCTTTAAAAAAAAATAAATGTTATACTAATAAGCCGGGACACAGAAGCACAGTGTATACTTCTCAATTCAACAGATCCGGCGCAAGTGAAATTCCTTGCACCAGATGGAACTGAATCGATAAAAATCTTAAAGTAATTATATAGGACGTGCAAACAGCTGACAAGTTTAAGTGAAATGCTTAAGGTTTGTGTAATGAATATTCATTTAAGCTTATAGTTTAGTGAGAACAGTCTTAACAAGTGCTTAATTGTGAAGCTCCCAGGGGCTTTTTAATCCTATCGTGATATTCCCGTTCCTTACTCTTCTTTCTTTTCGGCTGGTAATCATAAAAGGAATCTCTTCTTAAGACCTCTGGAAGGCACTTTTCAGAAGGGATTTGTCATTGCCTCCTTCCTAGGGCAGAGAGAGAGTGACTGGCTCAAGGCCACGCAGCCAGCTTTCATGCCCAAGGCGGGACTAGAACTCGTGGTCTCTGGTTTCTAGCCTGATGCCTTAACCCAGGGGTCCCCAAACCTGGCCACTTTTAAGACTTGTGGACTTCAACTCCCAGAATTCCCCAGCCAGCCATGCTGGCTGGGGAATTCTGGGAGTTGAAGTCCACAAGTCTTAAAGTGGACAGGTTTGGAGGTCCCTGGCTTAACCGCTAGACAAAACCAGCTCCCTTATTGCTATCGTTAATAAGACGCTTAACCGTCGCTCAAACTCTCCATTTGGTAGATTTCATGCCCCTCATTTGTTTAATGCTTTAGTTCACACCCAACCATTTTCGTCTTCCTTGTATTTTGTTCTGGCACGGAAGAGGGACCAGTTTTGCTTCTTAAACGAGGATATAATTTATTTAAAAAGCAGATGGCATTCGCAGTATCGCTCAGTTACAACTCGTGGAGAAACAAGATTCCTTTTGCACTTTCCATGACAGTCCCTCATTGACCTTAATACTTCCAAAGACCTACTGTCTAAGCTTGCTATGTTTACCTCTCTCTCTCTCTCTCTCTCTTTTTAAATTTACACCTCATCTTTTCTGTGTCTTGGAATAAAAAAGAAAAATAAGAAATTATAGTTAGCAAGTCCCCCTGAAGAACTAAAACGTAATCATTCCAGTCATTGAATAAGCCAAAATTATAGTTGTGATAATATGCCATCTGCACCGAAGGGAACAATCAGTTTAAATCAGCCCCTGTGAGTTTTAGTAAAGTTTCCCAAAAATCCTGAAGATTGAATCTGAAGGGGACTTTGCTGGCAGGAGCCTTTTGCTAAAGAAGCGGGCAGTTGAATGTGCCACAACAAATACAATCTTGTGCATGGAATGAGGTCCTTGGTGCTCTCTGAACTTGGTTGTTCAGACATTTCATTACCTAACTAGGTAACATCATCAGTGCTACAAGGGAGTGGGATTTGCTCTCTGTTTATATACTAGTAGCTTGCCATATATCAAATGAGAGCAAATCTCACTCTCTTCCAGCACTGATGATGTTACCTAGTTGGATCATGAAACCTCTGCAAAGAAACAACCAAGCTTAGAGAGCATCAAGGACTCTACAGACCTCCTCCTCCGCAGAACGAGAATACTAAGAATAATTTTCTTATGTATTATATTATTATTATTATATTCTGCTCTCTGTTGTGTATTGCTGTATGGATTATTATGTCTCCTGTACTATGATTATATGTACATGATTGATTGATTTCGGAGTATGAATTCATTTTATCTGGATTCTCCTTCGTCTTACCCGGTTTTCCTCCTCCTATTCCCGCCCTCCTTCCTCCCCCCTACTACGCATCCTACACACATCCATACTACTCATAATATAGTATTCTTCTTTTTCTTCTTCTATCTTCTTCTTCTTTTCTACTTCTTCTTCTTCTTCTTCTCTTCTCTTCTTCTTCTTCTTCTTCTTCTTTTCTTCTTCTCTTCTCTTCTCGTCTTCTCTCTTCTTCTTACTTCTTCTCTTGCTCCCCTGCTTATTCCCTTTTCTCCTCCTCCTCCTCCTCCTCCTCCTCCTCCTCCTCCTCCCTGCAAATCCCATTCCCTTCTATTACTGATGGAGTTACCTAGCTGGGTCATGAAATATCTGCAAGAAAACCACCAAGATCAGAGAGTACCAAGGACCCCACAGCATTACTTGGGTTGGCACCAGGTTTTTGGTTTTTTTTAGTGTTTTATGTTATAATCGGTTGACTTTTATACTTTTTTAAATGATCTTCCCCAGTGCTGGCTCCTTTCTGGCCAGATTCTTCTAATGGAATGGAACCAGCTATCAGACCTCACTTCCTGTGCTTCAGCACTGCAGAGGAAACTCTAGATGAGGAGAGATTTTTCCGGCACAACGATGCTATTCTTAACAGGCAGGGCATGGGGGACATTGTCACTGTTCCTTCCTAATCAGCGACTCAGTGGGAGCCCTAGGAATGCTCCTAAAAGACAAAAGATTTGTTTGCCATTAGCAAAAGGAACTCCCTCTTGACTCCCCTCTTGATCAAAAGAAAATGTCAACACACCCACGCACACAAAAAAGAGATTTTTCTCATGGAATATCCTGACTCCGTTCCTCGCCTTCCAGTTTGATTTCGTTATAAACATGTGAAGTTCTAAGTGTGCCTTGATGCAGAGTTCCCGGGAATACCGTCTAGCAGAAAACAAAGGTCAGACTTCTGGCTGTGTTGCAGGGAAGGAAAACAACAACAACAACAACAAGCTGTTCATCAATAGAAATTTATTTCTTTTGTTCCTTCAGGCTCTGGCAGTAGCTTGCCTACTTTTAAAGCTAAGCTGGGCCAGGTTTGGTTAGCATTTGGATGGGAGGCCACTGAAAATATCAGGGCTGGGTTGGCAAACCATTTCCATACGGCTGCTAGGAAGGCTAGATGGATAAGTCAGTAGGAGCCAAGAGGGACTCAAAGAAAATGGATGGAAACTTACTAAGGAGAGAGCCAACTTAGAATTAAGGAGAAATCTCCTGAGAGGGAAAATAATTAATCAGTGGAACAGCTTCCCACCAGAAGTTGTGGTTGCTCCAACACTGGAGGTTTTTAAGAAGACACTTGTTTGAAATGGTGTAGGGTCTCTTGCTTGAGCAGGAGGTTGGACTAGAAGATCTCCAAGATCCCATCCTGCTCTGTTATTCTGTAACTCTGCAAAACGTATCTTTAAGATGAACACTTGTTGAAAATGCACAGTGAAATAAGGATGAACCTGGGTCAATATACCATGGAGCTACCTTTAAATTCTTGGAAACACCAGGTGAAAATGAAGGAGACAGGTGTGTGTCTTTTTGCTTTATATGTTGTTTGCTGAAGGGCAAAAACAACTTCCTCTTCCTCTTCGAGGTCTCAAGGCCTTTTAATTTTGCAATCAATCTGTTTCCCAATATTCTTATATTTAAGGATGGTTCCACTTCTTTGGGCCGGTCTCTGTAATTATTGTATCTCTCCGTGTGTATAAAAACTCTACCCCGCTGTGTAGCTGCAGGTCCTCCTGTAAACTTAAAAATGCTATTACTGCAGGCTTTAGCTGGAGGCAATAAAAAGCTGTGTGTTTTAATTGTGCTGATTCATCAGGAACCAAGCAATTTTAGGTTTATCGATGTTTTTAGAGGCTAAATTTAAGGAACGTGATTTTTTTGGGGGGGGGAGATTAAAAATGGACCATTAAAACTGAAAATCAAGTGCAGTGTAGCAACGATGCTCTATATACGTGTCCCAGGATAATGATGCAAAATCGAATTTAGGTCCAGAGATTTACTCTTCCGAGCTTTGAGACTCGTGTTGGACCCCATCCTCAGGGAATTTCTCTCGACTGGAATATGTGCTTTGGGCTGTTCTGTGAGTCGTGTTTATCGGGTGCCTTCCTATCAGCTGATTGGTGTGTTGATGGCTGGCGATTGGCTGTCGTTTCCTTGGGCTGCCAAGCCCTCGGCTCCTAAGTATTTGATAGGCTGGTGGTAATTCAGCACTCCTGTTGACTGACAAGGGGCCTGTTGCCCAGGCTTCCGTCACTTCCCTGGCTGTTTTTGTGCCTGCTCGTCCAACAATCTTAATAGCTGCGAAATTGAATGTGTGTTCATTGTTCATTGCAATGTGAGGCTACCAATGAGTTCGGGTCTCCCCGTCTGACCGCTCGCTTGTGTCCTTGCAATCTGGTGGTTAGCTTCCTCCAGAGCACATATTCCAGTGGAGAATATGTGGGCTCCAGCATGAGTCCATAAGCTCGGGAATGTAAATCTCTAATCCCGGTAACCGACCCAAATTCGATTTTGCACGATACACAAGCATATCAACACGAAATTCCTAAGGAACACCTTTTACGATTTCTGTCTATAGATCAACATCTACATTAATATTAATAGTGCTATGTAGGTTTGTTTTAAGAAAAAAAAAATCTGATTTATGTAGTTTAAAAATTTAAGCCCAATAATACAGTCCTCCTGGTGATGCTCTTGGGAGAGTCTGGGTAGCCTGCCGATTAATCTGTTCAATGGCCAGAAGTCAGTTAACTGGGTCACAAAAATAATTCCTAAGCAAAGCGATTGGGCGCATCAAGCTTTGTTCAGTCCTTGGGATGATGGTAGGAGTGTCCAACCTTAAGACTTCTGGACTTCAACTCCCGGAATTCCCCATCTAGCGTTGGGAATTCTGGGAGCCGGTAACTCCCTGGTATAAACCCTCCATCTTTCTTCTGAAAAGCATTGTGGAGCAGGTGTTTACAAAGAAGCTTTCTGGCTAATGCATAAAATGGTCCCTGCCATTACAACCATTTATTTAAAGTAAGCTTCTAGTGATTGCTTTGAATATAAATCTGGCTCTAGGTACACAGTTGTGTAAGTCTATATGGATGAGCTTCTTCCATTCCCTCTTTCTGAATTAAATGTATTTGCTTTCCATTAGAACCATCTAACCGAACGGCGGATCCTGGATGTTTATCTGCTTTTCGTGATGATTTAGCATATTCGTTTTTCAGAAGTGGAATATTGTACTGTTTTGTTGTTAACATGTTCTATTGAGCGTAACCAAAAGAAAAGAAAATCTAATTCTTTACTTCAAAAAGAACTCTGCCATCCATTGCAAATAATAATAGAAATAGATGGGGTTCTATTATTATTTTTCCCCAGCAAATCATTCCATTGTTAATACTTCTGCAGTTTGTAACTCTGAGCTTATTGTTACTGTTTTTAAATATTCATTTCTACACAACGCCGGATAAAACCTTCACAGCTTGAGGAGTTTCATGCTACAATTTGTCTGTTGACTCCCCGGATCTAAATTGGGGCACAGTTCAGAGTCCTACTTTGTGTTTCCTTTCTTTTTCACGTCAACATCCAAAATCCAGGAAAGCGTTCCCTTAAAAGAAAGATTAGAAGTTTTACTTTTAGTTGGAGGAGGTGTGATAGTTCTTTTTTTTTTTCTTCTCGTAATGAAAGAACTCAGGCTATCCAAAGTGTTTGTTGCAACTAAAGATAGTTCCCAAGGTGACAGCCGGTGACAGACACAATAACACTCCCGACTTTAAAGTTTTCTCATTTCAACTTCGTGTAGAAAAGTGACAAAACTCTGCCTCTCTCTTTGATGTAACTTTGAAGAGGAAGCTTGATTTTGAGCCAGGGTTTCAAAGATAAATCGGTTATGCAGCAAATGTACACAAACTATTATTTCTGCTTTCTGCCAACTCGCCAAGTTCCATTGTTGTGCCATTTAGCAGGTGAAGAACTTGCTATTGTGAGCAGGAATGCTCACTTCTGACTAATGCAGGGAGGAATTTCAAAGCCTGGTTTGTTTAGGAAAAATATGACTGAGCTCTTAATGGAACTAAAGTTTTTTTTTTTATGTGTTTGTGTGTGTGTAATATTTTCTCATCAAGAGAACTGAATGTACCTCTTCTTTCCTGCTGTGTAAATCTCTGCAAAATGTGGTCGTTTCATGTTACAGTCGAGGCGTGTGCATTTTTTTTTAGCAGAGCTTGAGCCACCAAATCTTTTGCAGGCTGGCATGTTCCTTAGGCAGGCTGAGTGGATTATCTCAGACGGCGTGTCCACATGTTCTTCCATTGCAGGACCAAGCTAGGAGCACTACACAACTTGTCTTCGGCCCCTTGGAACAATTTGCCATCTTACATATTGTAGAGAGAAATCTTGTCTTGTGGCTAACCCTGAATTAAGTGAGGTCCTGGGTGCTCTCTGAGCTGGGTTGTTTTCTTGCAGATGTTTCTTGACCAAACTAGGTAACACCATCAGTGCTAGTAGAGGGTGGGGTTTGCTCTCATTTTATTTTCTAATGATCCCACCAACACTGACAGGGCAAGCCACTAGAATATAAAATGACAGCAAACCCTACCCCCTACTACCCCCCCCCCATCTAGATAACTACCGGTAGATCTTATCTAGTTGGGTCATGAAACATCTGCAAGAAAACCACCAAGCTCAGAGACCACCAAGGACCCCACAGTTGTCGTCGTCGTCGTCGTCGTCGTCGTCGTCGTCGTCCTCCTCCTCTCCTCCTCCTGCCTCCTCCTCCTCCTATCCTCCTCCTCCTCCTCCTCCTCTCTCCTCCTCCTACTCGCAATCGCAAACCCCACTTCCTTTTCACCACTGTTGATGTTACCTAGTTGGGTCATGAAAGAAAACCATCGAATCTCTGCTAAAGAAAACCACCAAGCTCAGAGATCACCAAGGACCCCCCAGTTCTCTCCTCCTCCTCCTCCTCCTCCTCCTCCTCGCAAACCCCATTCCCTTCTAGCACTGTTGATGTTACCTAGTTGGGTCATGAAACATCTGCAAGAAAACCACCAAGCTCAGAGATCACCAAGGACCCCGCCGTTTAACCCTGAGCTACAAACAGAATCTTCTAATGGTACTGAAATGAGTTTCAGTTACCAGTTTAGCTGGTTGAGCTAAAGCATGAGGAAAGATTCCCCTATAGGTGTTGTCCCTTTCGTATCTTGGGTGCAGTAGTTGGAATTTTGGGCCACAAGTTTTCATAATTGTCCTGATTAACACGGGCAGGGACGTTTCTGTTTCTCTAACTTGCTGCGTGCGGTAACTTGGGGGAAGCAATCTATAATTGGGACGGATTCTGAAGTAGGAGAACTGGCTTGGCTTCCCTTCCATTTTCGCTGGACTTCATTACAGGAAACAATATCATTTAATTAACCTGTCATTTTCTTGGGTGTATAATTGCCAAGTTATTAATGGCTGTTATAATAAATTTTCTTTTCTTTCCATACATTTTCTTACGTTGGTTCCAACTCTACATAAGAGATGTAACCATAACACATCTGAGTGCTCTTTGCATATATAAGTTGTGGCCCTGCTTTTGAAGTCCCTACTTTTTTCCCTAAGGGATTATTTTAAGAATTGTGTATATAGCTTCTGGATTGGGACCTGGGTTTTCTTTCCCAGCAAAAATAAGTCTGTGCCTCATAATATTTTTCCCTTATACAATATTTCTCTTTTTAAAATTGCGAAAGAAAAGCATTGGTTCCAGCGCCACCAGAAGAATTAAGATAGTTCGATTCTATAACAAAAGTTTAAACCCTCCCTCTGTTTGATAGCTTGTGTGCAGTTAATTTTTGCTCTTATGTCTCTGCTGGGATTAAAAATCCCAGAAGGGAATTCCAGGTGAAGGGCAGGATCCAGCTTTTTGTAAGAATACCAAAATCATTTTGAGGGATCATCACAGATCTTGTAGGTGTTCGGAGTTCTTTAAATGATGTTCCCCCCCCCCCCCAGTTGAATAAGGATGTATGCTTTCATGAGCCTAAGGAGTTAACTAAAAACTGCCTTGGTTGATATTAAGTATTTTAAGATGCAGAAAATTAGGTTCCACTTCAACTAGGCATTTTAATGTCTTTCTGGTGAGTGCATCTGAAATCCTAATAACAATTACGCTTTGTGAATTTATTGAAGATAATGAATGTCATCACCTTGCACGAGGTATCCAATTACTTATTTTATATATTGTCTAAATCATCAGATGACTAAAATAGTAAAAAGCTTACATAAAACCAATAGTTCTCCAAAGGTCCTAGAGACCAAGGCGCTAAAATATTTATCTGTGTCTTTAAAATTACCAATTAAATAGGAGCTTTGAATCCAGGGAACAATATGGGTTCAGGATTTCCTTTAACAAGATAACTTTGTGGTGAAAAGGTTGCTTTCATGAAGAAGGACCGCATTGCAAAAATCAGCAGAGGTAGAAATTAAATAATTTATTAACAATGTATTAGAAAAAAAAAAATCCTGCAAAAGATTGTGAGCAATAAGACTTGAAATATCCATAGTCTGTTATGCTTACTACGGATAGCTTAGAACCTTTGGGAGAAATGAGAAACATGACACAGCACTTTAAAAGATCATCTATCCTGGGATTTTGTAATATGAGAAAGACCTTGGGAGATGGAGTGAAGTGATGCCGCCTGTGGAATGGGCAGATAAGAGACAGCAAAGCCCAGCATTGCATAATGGGCAAGGGAAGAGGCTCAAAAAAGACCCTCCCTAGTTTCCTGGGGTGCAAAGGGGAGGGCGGGGGAGAATTGTACTTTCAGACTTACAAGATTAATGTCAACTTTACGAGATAGACTGGACAGGAAACATGTCGAGATGAGCTATTTCTATTTTGGTAAAGAGACATTAACAGAATCTTGCAAGTTTGAAAGTACAATTTTCCCTCTCTACCCCTGACCCAGGCTTTTTGTTTGTTTGTTCGTTTTTCTCCTTAATTTGGTGCCCTAGGATATCTATACAGAACCCTCACCCACATGGAACCATCAAGGGTGAAGTTTGTCTTGAAGGCAGCTGGGCTTTCTTATACTAAAATGACTAAAACGTTTCTTACGCCACGGCTAACAGGAGAGAATAAATACAATGGTTGAGGACAGTCTTTGAATATCCTGCCTCTGCCTTAACCATTTATCATCCATTGTTTTACATTATTTTTTTGTGACTATCCTATAATCTGTGTTTTGTTCCTTGGGAGTTTGATCAATACCAAAATGTCCACCCCAAATTGGAGAAAAGATGGATGTCTTATATAAACTACTGGGAATGATGATTTTATCATTTTTTAGGCTTTCTGACTGACAGGTTAGCCTAAGAAAAATGACATTACAGTTGGATTTTTGTAAACTTTGAGCATTGCCTGATTGAAGGTTTTATCGTGATTTAAATTAACCTCGATGATGGATGGCTGAATAAGTCTGCAGAGTTTCCATATTTCTGTTTTGGTGTGCCTGCTTACCTCCATAGCTAGAAACTATTGAGTTTGTAAGATTAAATTAATAGCTTTCAGAAAAATAGATTACATTTTAATTATGTAATCTATGATAGAAAGATAATGAACCATCTGATTTAAAGATTAGACTGCAGCTATAAAGTCATGCTCTAATACCTACTTGGCCAGCTAACATTTTAATTATGCAAGGAAGAATCATTTGTTTAGATCTCTTCTTTATGTCATCCAAGGGCTTATGTTCATTTACGGAACAAAAAGTGTTTCTCACTAAGTCTCACGTTGAATTTTTTTTAATGACTGGACTTCCTTAATAATATAATAATAAGGTCTATGGGCAAAGCCATCATATATTGGATTTGGTCCAGCAGAATGGGCAATCAGCCTGGTTTCTAGTTTGGGAGTGAATCTAGCCAATTGGGGCTTAAACAACAGTGGTTAAAAACTGGTCTTCTTCAAGCTAGTTTTGTGTCTGGGCTCAATGCCTTTGTCAGAGCCTCATTCCAAAACATGCAAAGATTTGGCACAGGCCAATCTTTCTTATCATCAATTTTTAAGCAGATTTGGTAGATTTTATATTCCCCGCCTGCAGTTATATATTCACAGAGGAATTGAAGGCTCTCCTTTTTTCTCCAGCCTTCAACATGGACATGAATGAGATATTTTTATTTTCGAAACATTAGCTCAAGATGAAAAGCAAATGGAATTTCTTTCTAGTTTTTAAGGCAAGTAGGGTTTGCTTTGACGTTCATCATCCGTGACTATTAAACTCCCCACCATTGCCAGGCAGGATGGCAGAATCCCCAGATTAAACACTGGGTCTCTTTGGGTAAGGGCCACCCCATCCAGAACCGAATGTAAGAGATGACCTGGCTGAGCCCGACGGAGGGGTCAAGCATGTCATCCATCTTGAGTCCCTTTGTGCCCTCAAGAGATCTAAATCCAGCCTACCTTGAATTCTGTTGACCTTTATCTACCGCCCATTTGCTTTGACCTTTTAGTAGTTGAGGTTCTTCTAAAGAGCATTACCATGTAATAAATATATATTCATTCATTTGCCTTGGCTTCTGATTTCCTGCACTTGACACCAAAGCTGGTCAGACCCTGGAATCAGGAGATTACCCCCCCCCCAATCTAAAGCCACCCACTCTTGTCAATATTCAGTCAATTGTTCCCCACCTGCAGCCCCCAGATACCGGGCTAGGACCCCAACAGCATCACTTAATTCACCAGCAATATGTTAGATTGTGTAATAAGAAGATCTGATGGCTATTTCATCACAGACCATTAGAAGCTGGTGTTAATTTTAGCCTACTACAGCTTAATTCCACCAATTAGATCATAACAATGTTAGATTTATGCCCAAACAGCTATCTTTTATTCAGTCATGAGAAAAATGAGTGAGGTCCAAGTGTCCTATTAATTCATTTCATTCAAGTCTAGAAAATTTCTTATAATTGGTTTGGCAAGTAGCTGGCATAAGATGAGCTGTTAATGAGAAGATAAGTATAGTAATTTCTGCATGATGTAAAACTGCGATTGTTAGTAGGGAGTAATAAGGATTCAGATTATTTTTCAAAGGGTCTCACTTCTTTGTGTGAGTTCATTAACATCTTCAAACATTGCAAATTGAGTTATTTCGCACCTGTATTTTTAACACCAGGAGTTAACCCCCCCCATCCCAGTCGCAAACACTGACAAGTCTTACTAATTAAGGAGTCATTAAAGTACTCTAATATAAGCAAACAATTAGGACTTGGTCTAGTATTTTAAAACAACAACAACAACAATCTAATAGCACAGAAAAAGTTCCAATGTTTTTTGGGACAATACAATTCACAAAGCAGAAAAAAAAGTGTAACTAATAATAACAAAGCAAATATTAACTTTGTTAACAAAGTAAACAATGCGTTTTTAGAAAATCCTTGTACTAATATAGATTTGTACACACCTGAGGAGAGATACAAATATTTTCCACAACCACATTTAAGTACTTTAATTCAAAATTAAGATTTGTACTCGGGAAGAATATTAGAAAAAAGTTCTTAATACGGCTAATCAGCAGTAATCAAACTGAAAGAATTTGTCATCCATCACGGTGTTATCAAAGCTCTGGGTTTTTGGTGTTAATTTTAGGCCAAAGCAATTTCCTGTGCAATTATTGCCACTGAGGCAATGAAATATGTTTTTTAACAGTGTTTTCACTGTTTTCCAATTAAAAGAAGCTAGTGACTAACAATAGAAACGGAATGACTTTCTTGCACTGCGTCAATTTATATATATTACAAACTGCAAACAGTAAACCAACCTCAGCATTCATCCTAAAAGATTGTTAGATGCCTTTCTCAATTTTTCAAAAAAGCACTTTTCAAATTGGACTGTGCCATCAAAGATGATAATATGTACCATTTGTTTACCTCCCTGCCACACACAATTTTGGAAAAACTGCAGTTAAGATTGCATATATATTACTCTTATTCTAATGGTCCATTTTTGGAATACCTCCCTGAAGTAGATTTAAAAGGAATTCTCTAGTCCACAAAAACGTCAGTGAAATTTGTCCAGTTCATTAATGTAACACTATATACAGGGTCTTGATTTTTGCAAGTTCCCTGTTTTTGAAACTGACTCATTTGAACTCAAGAAGCTTTTTACAAAATGTATCTGAGATCGGTGCACGGAATTTTAAAAAATACAGCACACATTTAGAACACTTGCAAGTAATTTCTATCTTTCTCTGTATCATCCATACATTGTATATGTGTGTGTATAAGTTAATATTGCATTGTATGGTAGATCGCGAGAGACAGTTAATTCTATCAAAGGCAAACTCTTCCAATCCCTTGAGCTAATTTGCCACCATCATGTTGCTAACTTGGGAAAGGAAGTAAAAAAAGACGGATCAGGAACAGAGGCACCTGCTGCTCACCACAGTGATGGCCTAATGACAAAACACAGGAACGACAACTCATTGAAATAAAGAACACAACCACCATATGAGCTCCATCCTCTGGTACTTGAGTCACACGGCCACTCAAAATAAGGAGCAGACGTGCAACATGACATTTAAAAAGACCCCCCGTGCACTTGTCAGTCAACTTTGTTGTCCTTGTTCCATCTCTCTGTTTTCCCTCTTGATGGATAGGCCTCTGCTGAGGAACACATTGTGAATTTGTTCTCCCCAATAAGAGAGGGATATAATAATCAATACAACTGACACAGTGCACAGTAGGCTTCTCCTGCAAAAGACTCAAGACTTGGCTGGGCTAAAACAAAAGGACATTGTGTCATTACAGAATTCTGATATTTCTCAGATAAGATACAACAACAAATTGTTTAGACTTTACTTAACTTATATCTAAAAAGATACTATAGTATTTATAAACGCATCCCTGGACTCTGAAGAAATAAGAATGGCAACAACAAAAAATGCAATCTGGAAAAAACAGTAAACTAGAAAGGTTCACTAGAAAGTATTCACCAGAATAATAAACACAATGCCTTATTAGCTCCAATTACTGCCACAATGTTATTTACTATTTTGCCATTTAATCAAGTTTTAAATTTGCCATTTAATCTAGGCATGCGCTCACTGAAAGCTTTGCTTTGCTTCTTGAGAAGCTGCTGATGGTTGTGGAGACATGGAATATCTGGAAGCCTTTTGCAAATGACATCTCAAATGGTTTTGTGAATAACTAGCGTTCATTGGCTCCCATATGGCCGCTATCAAATCCAGCCTGGCTCCAGGACACCAATTAACCGGAAATAAATCTGTCTTTTGGTGAATATGGTATGGTACGATTCTGTGTTCGTGGTAATTTAATCCTGTAGCTGCCATGGTCTTTAGTTGCTAGACAAGTCATTTTAACATCAATAATAGATTACTAAATTGTCCCTTAAGTGAAAGATGGGCTAACAAATCATTTTGGACATATTTAGGTTAATGGGGTTTTTTTGTGTGTGCACAAGAGGAAAGAATGACCATTTAACCTTAATAATTTTGGAAAGGGTCTTCTTTTCTTTTGTTTTGTTTTAAAATATTATTCTGGAAGAAAATAAGAGGGTAAACTCCAAGCCATATTGAGATGACATGGCTCATTAATTCTTCATAATGGCGTTATTGTGTCTTCTTGGTTTTTCTTTATGGGAAAAGATTAGGGTTTTTTGGTCTTTTTTAAGAACTCTGTTGAAAAAGTTAGCTGTTTTCCTCTGGATTACTGACATGAATTTGGTTGTATTTGGCTTTAATTTTTTCAGGAATATTACTTCTATTAAAAATAAGATTGCAAAAACTAGAGAACGCTTCTAAGGAGGCAAATTAAATTGAGACTGTTAAATGTGGCAGATCAGAGTGTGGACGTCATATAATAATAATAATAATAATAATAATAATAATAATAATAATAATAATAATAATAATAATAATAATAATAATAATAATTAATAATAATAATAATAATAATAATAATAATAATAATTAATAATAATAATAATAATAATAATAATAATAATAATAATAATAATAAAGTTGGAAGGGACCTTGGAGGTCATCGAGTCCAACCCCCTGCTTAGGCAGGAAACCCTATACCATTTCGGACAAATGGCTGTCCAGTCTCTTCTTAAAAACTTCCAGTGTTGGAGCATTCATTTGTGGGTCCAAAAATGAGGGTGGCATTTCTTCAGAACCTCACTGACTTTCTGACAAATCCTCACTCAGAAAGGAAGATAATTTAAGAAAAGAATCCAATCACAAACGGATCTTGTAGTTGTAAACATGCAGAGTGAGTGTAAATGTAATATATACACTTGTTGCAAAGTGCTGAAAATCAGATGTTTTTCAGTACAGATATAACTCCCATTGAGATCATGATTGATATTTTGGGGTGCACTGTAAAAATTGGAAGTATAGATTCACGATTAAGGATACCATTTCAAAAACTACTTGCAGACATATAAAATTAAATTAATTTTCTTCTCACCTTGCCCCCATAATATACAGTGTTGCTGTTTTTCAGCTGAAAGCATTATTTCTTCCGAATGAAAGGAGAGCTTTGTTATTTACAAGTAGGTTGTCATAGCAGAGCTGCAAAGAAATAAATAAAATTAAAAGACACCCGATAGAAACCAAGAAATGCAGAAAATGGTTGTTTGCTACCTTAGTGGTCGTTTGAATGTTCACAGCCTGGAGTCTGGTAAATCCTCTTTTAGGAGTACGAATGAAAAAGGAAAACGTGTTTGATTTGAAGACAGGGGGGGAAAAGGCCACATTGTGGTTCAAAATTGCATTTGGCTTGTTCCAGATTTGGGCCAAAAATATTATTGTGGATCTGAGTGGCATCAAGCTGAGGATAGACACAACATATCTATCCTCCTCCTCCTCCCTCTGCATATCCCACTCCCTTCTAGCACTAATGATGTTATTTAATTGGGTACTGAAATGTCTGCAAGAAAACAACCAAGGACCCCCACAGCATTACTTGCCAGAAGTGCCAAAGTTTTTATTGTTTTTAATGTTTTATGTTTTAACTGGTTGAACGTTATAGTTTTTAAAAAACGTTTTGAGTGGGAGTCGCTCAGAGTTAGCTAAAAGAAGGACAGTGATTTAATTAAATAAATCAATGAAATAAAATAATGCATTCAAACAGTCTGATCATAGTAAAAACCTAGTTTGAATGATCTCAAATGTGTTTATTCTAATTAGGCCTGATTTCCCAATAGGCTTTCAAGAAGAAGCATCCTATTAGAAGCAGAAAAGACATGTGGAAAGACAGATTATTTTTCTCTTCTCTTTCATACAGGACGCCAAGCTGGAAATGGGAGGGGAGATTAAGCCGTTGGGTCTACAGGGCCAAAAGGCCCCTGTACTTTTTTCAAAGCAAGGGAACGGTGACTTAAGCTACAAGTGAGGTTGGTAGCAGTTGCCCTGAGTTGAGTTTCTACTATTAATAATTCAGTAATGTATTTCACACTGTTATCAATTATACTTTCCAGGGATCTCCTGAAGTTGCAGATGGAGAAACCCATTGTGGTGGGGAAATTCTATATACGGTTCTTTGAAACCAGTAATTTTCCCCTCCGCGTTCATAAATAACCAAAATAACTTAGGTATTCAGCGTTGAAAATGCTGACGGTTAAACAAACATTTCATCATTCTAGAGACTTTGACTTTTGGGAATCTAATGAAGCATACTTCTTCTTCTTCTTTTTTTTTGCAATACTTATGGAACAGTGAGAGGCTGCTAAATAGATGTAGCAAACCATGAAAATGTGACATTTGTTCTCCGCATGACAACATGCCATTCCTCCCTATGGATAAAGTGTATTTTAAGCTCCTTGAAAGTACGTGTTATGGATCCATGTGGAAAATGAAAGTCACGTTTCCAGTTTTAATATGGCCTAGCAGGGTTCCACATACTGTATTATTCTCCCTTTCAATTTACCTTGTATCAATGCCTATTTTTACATTTTTAAAAAAACTCCCTCCCACCTTTCTTTCTCTCTCTCTGTCTTCTTTGCGGCTTCTCCTAAATTAGCAGCTCTGGAGTCAGTATGACATTAATAAAGGGAAGGCAAATGAGACCTGTAAAATCCCACTGGTATAATTAGAGAGCATTGCAGCCCTTGAATGAAATCATTCTGTTGATAGGTATGGGGGCAAAAAGTTTGCCTACAGTGGCTTTGCAATTTCTCTAACAAGGCAAAAATGCATTAAAAAGTTTGCAATGAAAACACAGAGCATCTGATAGACGCTTTCACCCAGCTTTATCCCACTTCCCTGGATTTAATGGGGCTGGATTACTAAATGAGCAGGTTTAATTGCTGTTGCTTTGTTCCGGTGTGTTGTAGGGGGACACCTGGTGACTCTGCGTATCACCACGGCTAAACCACATTGTGACTGGTTTTGAATGACCCTACTGTGTTGTGTCAACCTGAAGAGATGGAGTCTTGTGTAAACCTGAAGAGATGGATAACTTGTTGGCAAGTTATGTCGAGGAGGTTACTGATTGTAGCTAACACATTGTTGCTCACCACCCATCCTTTATGTAAACGATCTGATAGAAGAGAATACACAACAGTTCACTTGACCATTCAAAGTTACAACTTATGACCGTTTTTCACAGTTACGACCGTTGCAGCATCCCCGTGGTCACGTGATCAAAATCCGGATGCTTGGCAACTGGTTCGTATTTATGACGGTCGCTGTGTCCCTTTTGCGACCTTCTGGCAAGCAAAGTCAATGGGGAAGCCGGATTCACACAGTTCAGTCCTGAGCTACAAATATTCTCTTCTATCAAATCACATTTCTCTGGAACCATTTTGCAAATAGCTGCAACCCCTTGGGAACAGTTTTCCTCCACCTCTTGTTTCCCCCTTTAAAACGTCTAGCCCACCTCTGCTTGGGGAAAAATTAATTTCTGCTGCTGGATTGAACCGAACTAGATATACTCCAATGTCTTTTTGTACAGATTTGTCTGCTTGGCTTAATAATATCCCGATCTCTTCTGCCAGCCCTCTCCCTGCAATAAAATATACGTTTATGGTGCTAACATCGTATTTCATTTCATCCATTGCGCAGAGAATTGTCTCCTGGCCTAGGAATGTGATTAGCAGAATGTCAGCAACCTGCTGTTTCAATGAACTCAAATAAAAGAGTCTTCCTGCCTCTGGATTTGCATATCTGTTGGTAGTCTGAGAAGCAAAAATAAACACACAGAAGCGTGTGAGGTGCAAAAACTGTTGAAATGATGTTAGGGGATGACTGTGAGTCAAACTGTTGCACATTATTGGTTAGGAGGGATTCCCCCCCCCCCGGGGTCAGTTTGGCTAGAATTCTTCATTGCTCTTTTGTTCGGTTTCCCCCCCCTACACTTTGAAAAATGGTTGTAAAATGGCACTCAGACCTTTTAAAACCATGCTGATGAGTATGATGGCAGTTGTCATTTCCCCTACCTGGAGGCCAAACTCAAACTAAGGTCAAACTCTTGTTTCCAATTTTTTTTTTGTAATTTTCCTTAGATTGACATCTTTTTCCCTAGTTCATTTGCAGAAATGTTGCTGAGTCCCGCAAAGAAACTTTTGCATTTCATTTATTTATTTATGGTCTGAGACTGAGTCAGCATGGATTGTTCAAGAGCTGCAGAATATATTTTGCCCCAGGACAATGTCAACCTTCCTGTCTTTAGGCACTGAACACTTCCCCACCCCTTCTGTTTTCATAATATTTTTTATTCTCGTGCTGGTTTTTATATTTCCCACTAAGTTTAAGTGTTAAAATAGTCAGCAAAACAGTATTACGAAGTTTCAGTATGTAACGATGCAAATGTATTTATATTTATCAAAGTTTTGTGTATTAGATTGACGGGAATTTCCACTTACCAGGATTATTTTACTCCTATTTTTACGCTAAGTGTTTTAGAGTGATAAAGATTGGATATATCTTGACAGATCCCTAGCCTCTTTGCATGGAAAGTCATTCAAATCATTCTGTAGGAGCTAAGTCTTAAAATATTAAATTGCTTTTCTGTAAGTATGCTACCTTTCTATGGCTTTATGAAAATCTAATGTGCCAGGGTCAAATTTTGTTCTTAGAAACAATATTCACCAAAATTCATGCTAATTAAAAAAAAAAGAAAAAGTGTTCAATTCATGGAAAATAAGAGGCCCGGATGCTGCTAAGCCCATTGGTTTCCTCCAGTTTTGCAGATTGATAACCCAAACAAAGCCACACACTTTGCTTTCTAGTTCTAGGTTTCTGGAGCATGATTCTGCTAAAATGTCAGGCTACAATTTACTGGGAGGTGAATACTGGGAGAACTGGGTGGAGGAGGATATGGACTGGTGAGGTATGTCAGGCCAGGGGTCTGTTCCTTATTGCTGTGTCCATGTGGGAGAAGGTGGAGTCCAAAGAGGGATCAGCCTAGAATCCCTCTACATAGTCACAAGCAGACTATGTCCAATCCCTCTTGAATTCCGTTGATCCTTATCTAACTCCAAACAGGTGCTGACCATTACTTGAGAAGCTGTGGTTTAGCAATAAAGGTGTCGGAGTCACCTTTTAAGGTGCTTCTGGGTTGAAAGGATTAGCTGGTGACATCACCACACCCATGGGGGCTCCTTTCATACCCTCAACAAGGAGCTGGAGCAAATGACAGGAGCTCACCCTGTCATGCAGCAGGACTTGGGTCTCA